>JAVXUL010088891.1:0-23278 GCA_035590515.1 Trichilia minutiflora | reverse complement strand
ATTAATTTATAAAAATATTTTAAATATTTTATTATTTATATATTATTAAAAATTCTATTTTTACGTTTCGTTTTTACCTTTCGATTTTACGTTCTGATTTTTTAAATAAAAAATGATTTTAATTAAAATCGTGATTTTTTAAATAGAAAACGATTTTAATTAAAATTACGGTTTTAATAACTTTGATAATAGGTACAATTATTTAACTTTGTTTAAAAATATATAATAAAAATAAAAAATTATTTTTGTGTATAATTTGATTATTTTTTTATATTATAAAAATTCATTGCCAAATATTTATTATTTTTAAAATTGTTCTGTGAAAGAAATGGATTGTGACAATCGGTTGAAAATATTACCACCAAATCATGACACCCTATAATCCAATACCGATTAGACATCATCCGTTGAACGAGGCTATTATTATTGGATTGGAAAGAAATACTAAAATATCTCTTTTATCCAAAATGATCGCCTTAAAAGTTGGTTGTCCGGTCAATGTGTGGGTGGTCTTAGCCTTTACTCAGGTAAATTACATTGAAGTCTAACATAATATAAAAATTATCATTCCTTTATAACTTCTTTTAATTTATGTAATATTATTAAGAAATCTTTCCTATATCCCTCCGAAGAAAGTTTTAATTTGCGAAAAGGTTTAGAGAAAGGCTTACCTTCTCTATATTATTTGTTGACATAGTTTAAATTTGCAATTACTTATTTACTCCTTCGAGTTTTAATACGTGAATATAAAAAAAAAAAATTTCAATAAATTCAAATAATGTAGTATAAATTTTTTACTTATCACATTAATAAGAATAAATAATATTGCTAACCAAACTCAGACAACTTTAAATATAACATATTTTTTTTGTTTTTATTTATTTTCAACTTTAATTAACAATCATTGTACTTCATTACTATTCAATACTTTGATAAAATAAAGTTAGTAAAATATTAGATGATTTACCATGTTGCTTTCAGTTTAGAAAATCAAGTAACTGGCAAAAAAACAGCGTAGGGGGCTAAGTAAGTTTCTTTCCAAAAAGTTTTACAAACTAATATTTCTCTAAATATCAGAGGGCTTTCGTGAAATTATTTTGAATTTTAACGGGGAAAAATTTTCAACATCAGCGTGGTTGTTGGTGGAGTGAAGATTGAAGGGAAGATTGAAGGGAAGTGCAGAAGGGAAGTGTCCCACGAACAAAGCTGGCACTTTAAATTCCTCACACTTACAACTTCAAGCTGACAACGTCCCCGTAACTGAAGGACACGCTTCTGATCCAAACTCACGTGATGCAGTTAATACATTGAGTGAAAATCAAATCCCAATCTTCCTTTCATTCATTCTTCAGATCTTTAACACTTTCTAGGGTTTTGATTACGTTTACAGCATGCACGGGCTCAGTCGACTGGGCACCGTACGTTCCTCCGCCGCCGCGTCTTCTCCGCCTTCTTCGCCTCGTTTCCGGCGCTGCCGTAACAAGAACATCGGCGGTGGCCCTGGTGGAGGTCGGGGGAAGCAGAATTTAGTGGAGAAGCTTGTAGTTGTTTTAATTTCGGCTGTGTTTAAGAGAAAAGGCGTGCTGTTAGTAGCGCCGTTGTTGTATATATCTGTAATGTTGTTGTATATGGGATCGTTAGGGTTTGATGTTGTCGATTTGAAGAGTGTTGTTATTATACGGAAGCGAGGGCCACCTGGTTCTTTGTATAGAAGTCCTCGGGTTTTTCAGAAGCTTTGGCCGTTTATGGAGGCGGAAGGGAATGAAACTCACAATGCGGTACCGTTTAGGAGCTTAGTGTATTTTTACTATATTTATTTATTTTTTTCTTTCTCGAGTATTTTCTTGTGTTTACAGCTGATGTGAACTTCAAATGACTGACAAATTAAAAATGATCAAATCAAAATCATGCAGTTGATGACAGCATGGAAGTCGAATGCTCATCGAGCTTGGAAGGCTTGTGCGAACAACAGTATTTATACAGCAGGTTCGAGATTTACTAGAAAAAAAAAATAAAAAATGAAGTTCCTTGAATATGATTAATTCTAGATAATTGATGGAGAAAATAATTTTTTTTTAATAATTTTTTTGATACTTTTTATACGACCCTGAATTTGGTGGTTGTGCACTGTATCAAAACTGGGGACAACTGTAGGATTCTGTTACTTTACTTCAGTATGGGCAGTTCCACATTCTGGGGATCTTAGAATTTAGATGTGCCAGTGTTAGTTGAATGTTGAGTTAGAAGAAGAAAAAGATCAAGAAAGAAAAGCCGGAAGAAGGAAAAATGTGAAAAAGGAGAGAAACACTTGGCATCCGTGCTTTTAACAATAAACGAAATACCATACTATTTCATTAATCAACCAATGATTCTAAAAGCATAAACCCGACTTTTACTTTTCCTATTGTACAAGGATTGTATAAACTTACAGTTCTACCCCTGCATCCATATGTATTTCTATAACCTAAACTAACATTCCAAAATAATGATTAGAGGAAAACTTATTTAATCTGATAACTCAAATCTTTAGGATCATGTAAATAGTGTATAGATGAAATGTTTTTGGAATATTCCTCATTTACTGCATCTGTGTTTAGCCATATCACATCGGGAAAATGAAGAGTACTTTAAAATATTTGTCACCTGTAGTTTTATTTAGTTTGAAGTTTTAATTTATCTGTTTTCAATGTTTTAGGTCTTCAAAAGAATCATACCATTCTTTGTAATTGCTCTTTTATTGTGTTTTAGACACTGTGAGAACCTAATTGTTATTTTTATGTTTTTGAGGTGCACAGAATTGCCAAAGTCTAATGGGTACCTTATAATTGAAGCTAATGGAGGATTGAATCAGCAACGCCTATCGGTAGGTTCTTAAGATGAAATTTATTCTCTTGTTCTCAGAATTTTTAAGGCAAGTAAAGCATGTTTGTATGTGCCTGTGGTCAATTTTCTAAACCATGTTTCTTCATGCAAGCTAGATCTGAAGTTATGCATTACAGAATGTAGTTGCATCTGGTTCCATTTGTTACAAAATGTATTAGTAGCCTTTTGTGATGGTATGATCAACATGCATGGGACTGTGCAGTTCTTTCCAATAAACATGTCAAGAAAAGTCTGTTATATAATCTCCCCTTTCAACAGCTAATATGCCTCTCAAACTTCGTCAATTTGTCTAAACTTGTGTCTGAGTTTCAGTACTACTTTAATTGAAAATAGAGCAGGATTGCCTTGAATGTATTCACCTTGAGTCTTGTCCTGGATGATCGGTCATGATTTTAGATTTAAGCGTTGGAATATGATTCAGTGACCTCTTGTTGGTGATCTTTAAGTATAGTACAAAAAATGGGCCTTCTTCTTGATTCATTTGGTTCAGTGGGCACCTCCCTCAAAACAAGCATTTACCAGTTAATTGTTGTATGAAGAGTGGGAATGACGGGATTTCTCATGTGTCTTGAAATGAATGGGAAACTATTTCTGCCCAGATTCTCACAAAATCCTGTAACTATTGCTCTCCTGTTTCCTTTTATATTGGTTGACTTATGTTGATTGCAATCTATTTGAATAAGTTGTGGCAACAAGGCCCTTCATTTAGCTGTTATAAGAGTGTGGCTGTTGATTATTAATTTTCCATTTCACTTCTGTAAATTGATCTGATAATTAACTTTATGCTTGGTGTTTTATATGACATTCCAAATCATATATTACGTTGCAAACTGAGGAAATGTTGTGCAATGATTAATGCTAAAGTTACATAGTTATTATGCTTTATAGTAGTGTCAACTGTGCTTAAAAGAAAAAATATAGTTATATATTTTTTTTTAACTTTTGTTTGCTATTTTGGTACAGATTTGTGATGCGGTGGCAGTGGCAGGACTGTTGAATGCAACTCTTGTCATTCCAATTTTTCATTTAAATAGTGTTTGGCGAGATTCCAGGTGCTTATTGTTACTGTTATTGCAATAACTGCTGGTCCTGCACTTGCTGTTTTTGTTCTGTTTTTAAATTATGCTTTGATATGTGTTATCTTTCACTTTGTTGTAAATTTTCTGTGGTCTAGCTCTGTATTTTACTGAGAGTTTTCGGATCCAGAGATTAAGTTGTGTAAGGCCCTGAAATTTCAAATTGCAATCTGTGTTTGGTAATCTGTTACATTATAGTAACAGGGAACTCGAGTCTTTGTCTTGCCTATGTCCTAAACCACTTGCATTATTTGGCTCAACAGATTGTAACTATGACTTTTCCAAACAAAAGTTCAGTTTGCTTTTTAGATTTTCTATTTGATTCAAAATCAATAAGAAAAGGAAAAAGAACAGTTAACTTGAGTATCCTTCAAATTCCCACTGTGCTTGGGCTGTTGATGGTTGCTTTTTAAGAGAAAACTGAAACCAAATTGACCTCGGTTGCTCTCTAATCATGACAAAAACCACATTGCAAGCAGATTAAAGCCTAACCAAACATTTTTTTTATTTGATTCTTGGTTCCTTTAGATTTTGTTTAACCAATGAAATGGATTCCAAACTTCAAACTTAATGTAAATCTAGAACTACTCAGTCCACAGATACATAGTCTTATACAGTAGAATGTAGATCCTTGCTTATCACTTCTAAATTGAAGAATTTGCTGAAAGTGATTACATGTAACTTCTTTTTTTCTTTTTCTTTTCCTTTTTATCTTACTCAAGAACATGATTTTCTCTTTCAGTTTGTTGTTCTTTTAGAAATTGCATGTGTATGCATTTAAGTGAATATTCTCTTGTTGCATAGCTATTTTGATGGAGGATGTTTTAGGCAGCATGCAATTCTTCTAAGATCTTGACATGTGGACTTAAAGAATTTTTTTTAACATATCCATTGATAAATTATTTTGCTTCCTATCAAAATAATAATATACTATTGATTTTTCAAAATACAACAAAATGGGGGCCAACATGAAGTTTGTGTCTTGCAAAAATATCACTTGTTATTCCTGCAAGTATCTGAAGGAAATGTTGAATTGTGCTTGTCTATCAGTGTCATAGTGATATTTGTTTTTTCTCCATTGAGCCATATTCCTTCAATGTAACTGTATATCAGTTTTAATTTTGTTTTAAGTTGAAACATGTTTGGAACCATTACTTATATTTTTTGTTCTCTTTTAAAATAATTTTAATTTGTTGTAGCAATTTTGCGGACATTTTCGATGAAGATTTTTTCATACATGCACTTAGAAATAATGTAAATGTGGTCAAAGAACTCCCAGAAGATATCCTTCAACGGTTCAACCACAACATAAGCAGCATCGTGAATTTGAGAGTAAAAGGTTGGTCTAGCCCGACCTATTATCTTCAAAAGGTTCTTCCCAAGCTGCTACAGATGGGGTATGCATCCATACCTTTGTAATCTTTTATTTTGATGCTCTCCAAGAAGATGGCCAAAAACAGGGGAATTTTCTTGGACTTTTATTTTTTGTTGATACAAAATTTGGTCTGGAAGCCAAATATTGGGTGATTATTTTCTAACATTTATCAGTAAAAGAAAGGGATTAGGATAATTTTGGTGTGAAGCTTAGTAATGCTAGAGTTTTTGGAATATTTATGTATATTATCCCTTTTCTTTTATACTGGAAATGACACAAGTTATGAACTGTGGGTCAGTATCAAAGCAATGCTGACTGTTGGGATTGCATCCAAATTGTCATTCTCAAGGCTGCTTGATATATGATATAGTAACCATCCTTTCATTTGGTGTATTAGCATAGTAATGGTTCATGTGCCATCTTGTGAGGCCCTTTGGGCTTGTTTAGGGACTTTGTCCTATCTGTTCCTGTACAGTTTCCTTTTCTTTTTTATAAATCTTTTTTCTCCAAAAAAAATAGTAATGGTTCATGGAATTGAATTGTATTTAATCATCTTGCATACAGTTGACTATTTGTTATCCTATGGATCCAAACAAACTTTTGTGCTTCCCAAGATAGTGGATTTCTTTGTCCTAATGGGACTTGAAAATTGCAAACACCTCATAACATGCTAAAAGAAAAGGCAACATTTGAAGCTGCAATGGTGATACATGCTATACATGCCTAAAATGTATGAATGATTGTTAGTTCTGATGTCTTCTGCTAGTTATTAAGAGTTTAATGCATTCGATCAGATGGCTTTTTGAGTGGGCACATAGATGTACACAAGTAGGAACATGTATAAATACAAATACAAACCCATTGCATGTGTGAATGCAATTCAGTGTTATCTTTGTCTCTATCCTTAAACAGTATTTCAATTCATGTAGTTGGTGCTACCCTTTGGAATTATTGGTGTGTAATTAATCCTTCAATCATGGTCTAGTGGCATTTTCGATAGGAGAACATTATATCCCCATTTCATGATGCAGGGCTGTACGCATTGCACCTTTCTCAAACAGACTGGCTCTTTGTGTTCCTCCAAATATTCAAGGACTCAGATGCTTGGCCAATTTTGAAGCACTAAGGTTTTCCGAATCTATAAGAATGCTTGCTGGGAAAATGGTTGATCGGATGGTTAAGAATAGCTCTCAGAGTGAGGGAAAATATGTTTCAGTGCACCTACGGTTTGAAATGGTGCTGTACCTATTTGTTTACTTTTCTAAAATACAAATTTTATGGATTCTCTTTCTGTTTCCATATTATTATTTCTGAGTGTCAGTTTATTTTTAAGGATATGGTTGCATTTTCATGCTGTCAATATGATGGTGGGGCGCAAGAGAAACGTGAAATGGATGTTGCCCGTGAAAGAAGTTGGAGAGGGAAATTCAGGAAAAGAGGAAGAGTAATAAGGCCAGGTGCAAACCGCATGGATGGAAAATGCCCTTTAACACCATTGGAGGTATTAAACTGCTCCCTCCCTCTCTCTCTCTCTCTCTCAATATATACATCTATAAACTCGTGGACAGATCCTTTTTGATTTGGATTCCTGTAATTTATTCTCTCTCTCTAATTATATACGTCTATAAACATGTGGACAGATCTTTTTTGAATTGGATTCTGTAATTTATTCATCTTGACTTCTAAAACTCTATATTCTCAAGAATCAATTGAAGAACCGATTCCTAAAATCTGCACAAACACAACAGAATACTATCTCTTGCTCACATATATATCCCCTAGAGTTGGAGAAAATATTTTTTCATTCTGTATTACTAAAAATTAATCTGACAACATTAAAACTATTTCTTTGGTTGCCAGAAAATGTGGGTGGTTATCAAAAACTTAAAAATGTAATTTTATGAAATGGACTTAAGAAAAAATAGTAAATGATCCCATAAAGATTTGTACTTTGATCTTAAGTTGAAGTGACATAAAACAAAAATAAAGCTAGAAAAAGAGAAAATGCTGTGTCATTGGATTCATATGTAGTAGTTATATGATGGGGCAGCATCCCTGTGAAACCACAGTAACGATGCTGATGTGAACTAGTCAATATAATCGACCAAAAGATCTTACATACAATAATATGTATGAGTTGCAGAACAACAAGAAACAATAATTTTATCGGTATATAACGAAGACCTAATTTTTATGAGTGACATAAACAAGTTCTGGTAACTTCGTAATCATTATGGATTGCTATTGTAAAATAGTGGATTTAAAAAATCAGAAGTACAATCATTAGGTTGTGACAATTAAACCACATGATGGGCTTGAAAACTCAAATAAACTAGCTGTTTGAATATTAAGAGTTGAATGATAAAAGACGATCCTGACAACAGGTAGAGACTAAGAGCATTTGTTACAGGAATGCCAAATTTCTTGTAGAAAAGATTTGTACTTACATTCTGTACCATTTTTTGTAGTTTTGTTTTTAATATACCTTTATCATTAATGCATAAATCAGTAGCTCTTTTTCTGTCACTTTTTAATTTATTCATTGAGTAGGATTAACTGCTAATATACTTTTAATTGCCTCAATCATTAATTGTTACAAAAGCTGGAGATATTATATGTTCAGTGGGGCATAAATGATTGGATTCTTTTGAATGCTCCATCTTCATTTTATTTGTTCTGCAGGTGGGAATGATGCTTAGGGGCATGGGTTTTGATAACACTACTTCAGTATATGTTGCGGCGGGGAAAATATACAAAGCTGAAAAGTACATGGCTCCACTTAGGCAGATGTTTCCACTCCTAGAAACAAAAGACACTCTAGCTACCCCAGAGGAACTTGCTCCATTTCAGGTATCATATTGTCCTTGATCCGTGATCTTCAAATTGACATGCAAATTTAACGGAAAAAAAAAAAAGAGGAAGAGTGAGCAGGTCAATCTTTGTAATCCCCTAAGTTTTTGATGTAGGGTCACTTATCTAGATTGGCTGCACTTGACTATACAGTTTGCCTTCACAGTGAAGTATTCATCACAACACAGGGTGGAAACTTTCCCCACTTCTTGATGGGTCATAGGCGCTATTTATATGGAGGACATGCGAAGACATTTAAACCTGATAAGAGGAAACTGGCTCTATTATTTGATAATCCCAATATCAGGTACATTGCCATTCCAACTCTTTTGTTTCTAAAAGTTCACTTCTGACTTTTGATTTGTGCAAATAAGAGTTCTGTATGTAAAAATATTGAGCTCACAGACTTGTCACATTTTTTTTTTTTTTGGGGGGGTACCTCCTGATATATTATCACTTACAGCTTGAATTGCATTTCATGGTTGCTCTTTTTCTTATTATATCATATTAGTTTCTGAATATATGTACATATACATACATGTACTTGTAGACGCATTACACATATATGCATATTGCTCTCATAGTTACCAGTACTTCCCTGGGGTGCTATGCTTTTAGAAAACCAATTTGTTGGATAAGCTTGGTCCATATATTTGGTGGGGGAATTATTATATTTCATGTACTGACGAGAACATGTTTTAAAATGCATCTCTTTCTTTAACTTTGAGTATTAAATATTAGAGACTTGATAATGATTGAATAATAAGAATCTATCATGTCGTAAAGTATTCTGTATATGAAGGCTTTCATCAGACTTGCCAAATTGCTGATCAGCAATGAAACTGATGGGGAAATTATGTGGTGTAGAAGATATAATGCTACCAGGCCTTTTTCTTTTAATTTATTTGATGCAATTTTGCTTGAGTTTGCCCCATGGAATCGTTACAACCTGAGCATATAAAAAAGCTAACGTTTCTTGATTCATTGGGTCCAACTATTTTCAATATGCTCCTAGTCATGGGCAGTTGCTAGATCATCAATGTGCTCCACATCAATGCTAGGACTGGCAAGCATTGGCATAATGCCCTATGTTTTATTTGTTCGCAAAGAAAATGAATTTTAGGCCCGGTATTTTATTGGTTATCTTTATATTTATAAATAGAAGCATCATTGCAAGTAATTTGCAATTGTATGTATTTTTTATTCACATTTGGCAGATGGGTTGACTTCAAGCGGCAAATGAATGGCATGCTTTCTCATAGTGATGCGAAGGGAAGTGAATTACGAAAACCCAGTGCATCACTTTACACATTTCCCATGCCAGATTGCATGTGTAAACAGCCTGAAGCTCCAAATGAACATGGTAACAGAAGCAAACAAACTTCATAATCTGATTATAGAATTGTCTCTAGGGTTAGAAAATTTTCCTTACTGTAACTTATGATGCATTATTCAATTAAATTGTGAAATAAATTCTTTCATTTTAGATGGTGGTGAGATTTCTAGGATTTAATTTTTTGGATTTGATTGACTAATCTACAATATGTAGTTTCCCACTCAATATTCATTGTATATGATACATAAATTATTGAAGATGAGTAAAATACGTTTGTTTTCTTCAATACATACTAAGAAATCTGTGTCTCTGTGCGGCGTGCTTTTTGAGTGATTTGATTAAAAGGATCACTATAAAGGTCCTATGAGTTTCAACCCTATTTCAAATTTTATATAATTTTGGACACGATTATGCCCTTAATCATACAAGGCACTGTGAGTTGCATGTAAGAGCCAATGTCTTGCAATGCAAGATTGAGTCTTGTTGTGGGAAAAAGTAAGAGAATTGTATATTTCTTGATGATTTAAAAGAGCATAATTTTAAAGGGATAAAATAGTAATTATATAAAAAAAGGTAGCTATATATTTGGAAAGTGTTCTTAATTTTTTATCACTCTAATTCTTAAACTTTAAGAATCAAATATTAATAGAATTCTTAATTTTAGGGAGCACTAAGGAGAAAAATTAGTGTTTTTTTTTTCACTCCCCTCAAGTTGGTGAATAGGTATCATTTATTTTCAGGTTGATAATGATCTTTTAGAATGTAATATTATTGAGTCCTTTTGTAAAAACATTTATTAGTTGACTCGTTGTAGGAGCGTATGGTGTGTAGATCAATCCGCTCTCTAACTTCTCCTTGATAAAGTACTTGTCCATCTTGATGTGTTTAGTTTGGTTGTGTTGCACTGGATTATGTTCAATGCTAATTATTGATTTGTTTTCACAATAGAGTCTCTTTGACCCGCTCCATTTTATCTTCAAATCCTTCAATATAATCTTCATCCATGACAACTCACAGATAACTTGTGCAGTCTCTAAACTCAGCTTTTGCACTTAATCGGGTTATAATATTTTTTTTACTTTGTCAAGTCACTAAATTGCTTCCAATGAATGTACAATAACTTGAAGTAAACCTTCGATTTATAAGGGACCCGATATAATCTGCATCTGTGTAGACTTCAAGAACAAGTTCAGAGTTTTTCTTAAACATTACCCTCTTCCTAGGATTAGTTTTTAGGTAATGAAGCACATGGTGGATAGCTTGAAGGTGAATCTCCTTAGGTTTATGCATGAATTGGCTGCTGATGTTAACACAGTGTGCTATGTTTGGTCAAGTGTGAGCAAGATAGATCAGTTTTCTAACTAATCTTTGATACATCTCTTTGTCTACCACTGATTCTCCAATAGTCTCTCTAAGTCTATGATTCGGCTTTATAGGTGTTATAGTTGGTTTGCTTGTGAGCATTCCTATTTCCTTGAGGAGATCCATGACATATTTTTGCTGTGAAATGAAAATCCCTTCAACCCTGAGAAAATATTTTAACCTATCTAAATCCTTAATTTCGAATTCTTTGGCCAAGTATTATTTCAGGACTTCTTGCTTCTGCTCATCATTTCTAGTCACAATAATATCATTCACAGACTATCAAAGCCGTAACTCCTTTTGTAGTCAAGTGCTTGATGAAAACAGTGTGATCTCCCTGACTTTACTCGTATCCTCTAGCTAAGATCACCTCGGTAAACCTTCCAAACCAGGCACGAGGTGTGTTTCAATCTGTACAAGGCCTTTCTTAATTTGCATACTTTATTCTCTTCAACTCCTCCAAACTTGGGTGGGATACCTGTATAGACTTTTTCTTCCAAGTCCTCATGAAGGAAGGCATTTTTCACATCATACTGTTGTAAATCCCAACAAAAATTTGCTGTTAAAGATAAAAAGATTCTTACTATATTCATTTTTGCAACTAGAATGAAAGTCTCTTAATAATCAACTCCATATGTCTGAGTATACCCTTTTAATAACTAGCCTTTGTAGCGTTTTAATGATCCATCAGCCTTAAACTTCAAGGAAAAAATCCATCGGCATCTAACTGCCTTTTTACCTTTTGATAAATTAATGAACTCCCATGTTCCATTTTTTTCTAATGCATCCATTTCAATTCTCTTGGCTTTTCTCCATTCTTTCTTATATAATGCTTCAGATTAAATATTTGGAATAGCAATTTCTTTTAGACTCATGAGAAAGCACCTATAGGATGGTAAATACTTTTCGAAAGATACAAAATGAGATAGAGGGTATAATGGTCTTTTGGTACACTCTCCGATTTCCTTTCTTACGGTTATAGGTAAATCTTAATCATTTGTTTGTGGTTCAGGGAGTTGATGTTCTATAAGTAAAGATGGAATAGGTTTCAGATATTGTTATCTTATTCCCATAAGTCGAGTTGGAAATTTGGACTTGTATCGGTTAAAAAATTGGAGATTATTTCCCTGAGTATACTTTTCTTTTTTTGATATTGTATATAATCAAGAGTCTTATTATCCTATACAAGAAACAAAATAGGAGATGCAGGTGACACAACAGGAGACACGAGTTCAGCTGTAGAATCGTTTGACATAAGAGGTGAAGATGGTCAATCAGTTGAGGATGAAGGTGGTAGATCGAGATTGAGTAAAAAAAATCCTTATCTTCCATGATAGAGGACGACTCCTAAAGATAAGGTTTGGACAAATGTGACATCAGTTGATACATAGAGTTTTCTGGTGGATAGATGAAAATATTTGTAACTCTTTTGTGTGGCCGAGTATCCTACAAAGACACATTTAATAGCTCTAGGATCTAATTTTTCCTGGTTATGGACATGAACAAATGAAATGTACTAAAAAATTCTAAGTGTTAGGTTGTTTGTGGCACTAATGCCAGGACACAATTTAGAAAGAACTTTCATTGGACTTTTTGGTCTTAAAATCCTTGAAGGAATTCTATTCATGATATAGACAAAAGTGAGAATTGCCTCTTTCTAATAGTGTTTTGGTATATTTTGATGAAAAAAGAGTGTTTGAGTAGTGTTTAGGAGATGATCGTTTTTTCTTTTAGTTACCCTGTTTTGTCATGGGGTTTTAATGCAGGATGACTTATGAATAATTTCCTCTTTTTGGAAAAAGGGAGACAACTTGATTGAAGTAGTCTTTTGTATTGTCAGACCTAAACATTTTTATTTTGGCACCTAATTGATTTTGAATCATCATATGGAAGTTAGGAAAGAAATTACTCACATCTAATTTGTTTTTTAGTAAGAAAATCCAAGAGACTTTTGTGAAATCATTAACAAAGGATATAAACCACCATGAATCAAAAACTTTTAGGACTATGGAAGGTTCTCATATATCACTATAAATTAAATAGAAAAGAGACGAACATGTTTTATTACTAATGAGAAAGGATACACGAGTGTGTTTTGCATACTCAAAAATGTCACAATGAAATGTGTTAACATCTACCCCTTAAATAAAGATGGAAACATAACATTTAAAGCTGAAAAAGATGTCCAAAACGAAAGTGGTGCAACTAAATAACATTCCTTTTAAAAGAAGAAAGAAATAAAGAAGATAAATTCTTTTGGTTTATACTCGAATAGTTTGATCTCTGAAGGTAGTAAAGTCCATCTTTTTTCTCTAGCACTTTTAATTTTCCTTCTCAATTCTTGGTCCTGCAATTTACAATAAAATTGATAAAACATAACATGACAATATAAGTCTTTTGTAAGCTTTTGAATGGACACAAGATTGGGGGATAATTTAAGAAGGACAAGATTAGGTGTGACATTGACATCCCCTATACTTACTATTGTGGTTGTGGTTTCATCAGTAATAATGATTTTTCTATTACTTGAACTTAGGGTGTAAATGTTAAACTGATTTGAGACGTGTCATATGGTCTGTGGCTCTCGAGTCAATAATTCATAAATTCTCAAATAATTTATCAGAAACATTTAATCGAAGAGAGAATAAGAGTTTATCTGAGAGAGTTAAAGAACACACATTGGCTGGAGGTTTCTCAAGAGTTTCTAATAGATTCTTCAGTTTTTTTATTTCTTCAATGTTGAACCCTCTATGTTCTTGTGTTTGATCTTGGTCTAGTTATAAGATTATATGGGCATGAGCTTCTTGTTATTGCTATTGACCTTCTTTATTTCCCCACTCACGATTGGGGGGTTTTCCATGCAATTTCTAGTAATGATATTTTGTATGCTTTAGTTTTTTATAGTAGGTATATTGGAGATTATCTTGATTTGCTTTGACACTTTTGCCTTTCCATGCTCTGCTTTTGGTGGTTGTTACCAAGTGAAACTTCGTTGTCTGTTACCAGAGATTGCAAGTGCAGAGCCATCAACTAGTTGGGGATCAAGCATAACTCCCTATGACTCTTTCAGCTTCAATCAATAAAATTGTCTCATTAAGAGATGATACCTCCTTCTTATTTAGGATCTGAATTCTCAATTGATCGAATTCAGAATTTAGACCTGCAAAAAAATCATAGATCCAATCTCTTTCTATGAAATTTTTTATTGCTCTTACATATTCACTGCATTTTAAATCAATTACCCAATAATAATCTAGTTCTTGTCATTAGTTTTGAAGAAGATTAGCATATTCAATTGCAATTTTATTTCCTTGTTTTGTAGTTGTTATCTTGGTTATTATTTCGTATATCAATGTTACGTCATGGACTTTAGAATATGTTTGATTCAGTGCATCCTAGATTGTCTTTGTCATTGATAAGAACATACATGTGTCATTGATTTCGGGAGTCATGGAAATTCCACAATATCATGGAATCTTCCTTATCTTATACTTTGAAACTTATCTCACCTTTCTTAAATCTAATTCTTAAAGGACTCAATTTTTTTTTTCTTTCAAAAAGGTCCGAATCAATTGAGACCATTTAAGATAGTTTTTGCTGTTGAGTCTATAGGTTGTTTGAATATTTTATATTTTCTTGTAGAGCGTTGACCCTTTTCTTCCTCACCTTATTGAAATGGAGTAGAGGTAATTTTTAATTTTTTTGTTCTTTGAGTAGAGGTAATTTTTAATTTTTTTGTTCTTTGAGAATCAACCGTGAAGACTTCAACAAAGATGATCTGACTTTTCGATAAAATTTTTGGGATTTGTCAATGTGGTTGGAGGAATCTTCATGGCAGTCAAAGTCAAATTTTTTTTTTTATACTATATGGTAAAAAGTGAGAAAATTATATATTTTTTGATAATTTACAAAAGTCATTGATGACTTATTTATATATAATTTTACGAAAAAAATAATAATTATATAAAAAATATAACTATATATTTGAAAAATATTCTTGATTTTTTACCATCCCAATTTTAAATTTTAGGAATGAAATATTAATAAGATATCTAATTGGGAGCATTAATTAAGAAAAAAATTAATATTTTATTATAGTGGTGTATATGCATCTGGCTTATAGAAGAGCAAGTTTGTCTTTTCAACCACGTCAATTGGTATCACATGGTTTATGTAAAATATTTGCATTTTTAGTAATACTTTTATTAGTATTTACCAATTAGAAGCTTGTATTTGCTCAAGGGAAAACTAGAGAGGTGCAACTTTGCTTCTTTGTTATTCTGATTTTTCTTTTATTGTTATTTCTGTTATTGTTTTTATGGACTTCTGATTTGTAGTAAGAGATTGCAGAGAAGAAAGTTGGACAGACGGCAAAGAAAAGTACATTTGCTGCGAGGAAAAGAGTAAATGCTTGGAGTAACAGGACCCTGTTATTGATTTTTGGCTAAATAAGAAAGTTATTTTTTAAATTTTTATTATATTTTTAACAAAAATATATCAGCTTAACACTTACTAAAATTAAAATTATTGATTTTTGGATATTTTTATGTAAAAAATTTAATAGTTATATTGAAATTTTAAATAAAAAATATTGTTTAACTTCGAATATTCAAAAGTATTTAGAATTTAGAATTTTTAGATTTAATTTATGCTTAAGAGAATAATAAAAATGAAGAAATTGGCTCAACTTGAACTTTGAAATGATACAATGTAAAAAATAACACCCATATTTTTTGGCCCCAATTTAATTGGAACATACTGATCAGTCAATGCGAACACTAATTTCACAATCTAATCTTCTAGACAGAAGATGATTAATCTCTGATAGATGAGAAAATAAGATTTATTTTACTTCATATCTAAAGCGATTTCTTAATTCGAAGAAGTCCTTTTCTAAAATCAAATTTGAGAGATAAAACACAGTGCCAGAAAAAAACTTTGGGGAAGTAATAGAAGTGGAGAACCAAGACCCAGATTATTAATTTTTTTTCACAGTATTGTGGTGGTAAAAATTTTGGGGCAAAAAACAATTCATTTTTCAGATTCTTACCATATAGTCTGTCTATTATTTATATATTTATATTCTATTCCACCTCTTGTTTATCTATCAATAAGGTGGGTGGCAACAACTGTGGTTTTTATTATTAACCAAACTTTTTCAAACTCTTTGCTTATTACAATTGGGGGAGTTTTTATTTATTTATTTTTATCTAAATTATAAACTTAGCCTTACTTTTTGTTTTAAGTTTTTTTTTTAATCTTAAATCTAAATATTAGACTGTAGATATTTAAGAACTGTTTGTTTCATTAACTTAAATCTAAAATTCTGATGAAACTATTTCAATTTAATTAAGTTAAAATTCTAAATTAAATCTGAACAAAAAATTATTTGAGTAAAATTATAGTTTTATTTTTTAAAATACTTATTATCTTTTAACATTTAAATATAAATTCTCTATTATCTCTCTCTTCTCATATTGTATGTTGGAGTAGGCATTTTAATAATTTTATTCATAGTTTTTATATTAATTAAAATTTTTTTTGTTAATAGTTGTTTAATTTAATTTAAACCAAGAATTATGATTAAATTTATTTAAGAGTTGTCTATTCAAAGTAAAGAAAAATAGTTGAGGCTTTGATTCTGCTTTTTTTATTTGAAATATGAATAAGTTTGAATTTTATTAATTTTAATTATTATTTAAGTGATTTGAAAATTTAATATCATTTAATTTAAGCATGGGATAAACTTATAGTGGTACTATTTTCCATTACTCATTTGCCAATAGCATTTTTGTTTCTGTTATTTTTTAAAAATAATTTTTAAATATACAAAATAAAGTACTTGAAAATTTGAAAAAAATGAAGAAAAACTAAAAATCAAAAGAAATGGAGACTGACATTAATCCTCAAAGATTTCATGAAAAAATAATTTTAAAAGTCCAATAATTTTAACATCACAATACTTACTTCTTTCAATTTTTTTTTTTAAGTTTTTAAAGTTAGGGGGTAAGTGTTATAATCTCAAAATTATTGAACTAAAGTGTTTTTACATGAAATCAAAACTAGTAAGTGTAATTTTGCCTTAAAAAAAAGAAGCAGCCAAATAGTGGATAGCATTGCAGAGAAACAAGCTTATACCTACCAAAATCAATCTCTGTTGTCTCTCCCCCCCAGTTTATTATAGTATTCTCTCATTCCCCTCTACCAACTTGGTCAAAACAACAGGATGGAGTCTATTGTCTTTGTAACCTACTCTGTCTCTTCCGCTTCTTCTCTTTTCATATTTTTATAAATATAAATATAAATCAATCAAAACTTAATTCTCTCTCTATTGCTACCTCACATCTTTCAAATTTTCTTCTTTTCATTTTGTTTTGTTATCCTCTCTTCTCTTCCATTTTCTAACACAAATATAATAACAAACAAACGAACCCATTTCTCTCTCTTTCATAATTCAATTTAAGCATATGGGTCGTTCCCCTTGTTGTGAGAAAGTTCATACTAATAAAGGAGCTTGGACAAAGGAAGAAGATCAAAGACTCATTCAACACATAAGAATTCATGGAGAAGGATGTTGGAGGGCTCTACCAAAAGCAGCTGGTAAACACATAGATATCAGTATTTCTCTCTGATGCGGACGTCCGGAAGTTTTAAAATCCGAATTTGAGAAAATCTACGTAAACTTCTTTCAAAAAATTAAACATAGATATTTTGAGAAAATCCATTTCAATTCATGCTCTTCGTCATTTGACTGATTCAATTATGTTATGTTTTTTATTTTTTAAATTTTGTTTTCTTGATTAATAGGATTGCTTCGATGTGGGAAGAGTTGTAGATTGAGATGGATTAACTATCTTCGTCCAGATCTTAAACGTGGCAATTTTACTGAAGAAGAAGATGAACTCATTATCAAACTTCATAGTATGCTAGGAAACAAGTAGGATTTTTTGCTTCTTATATCCTCTTGTTGACGACATAAATTTTTACTCATTAATTTATATAATTTAATTATAGATATAATCACTGAATTATTTACCATTAAAGATAACTTTTTAGCTTTAAATTTCAATTATTGAAGATTGCCAGGAAGAACAGATAATGAAATCAAGAATTACTGGAACACACACATCAAACGTAAACTTATCAGCCGATTCCTTGATCCTCAAACTCACCGTCCTCTCAACGTCACCACCGTCACCACCATCGCTGCCTCCACCGATATTCATCAACCAAAGTTGAAGACCAGAACAGAATCACTTGAAGATAATAACCGCAACATCATCAGCATGACAACAGATCACGAGGAAGAACAACGACCACAACAGAGGAGGACAAAACAAGATGAGCTCAACTTAGAGCTATCTATTGGTCTTACTTCATCGATTCAGTCAGATTTACCTCGGACCTCTTCTCCCAACCCAGCTGACTCAGTTTTTTTACAGAGATTATAGGAGTAGTTGAGATTTAATGAGTTTCTAGTTATGTATTATTAATCAATTAAATTAAATTAATTGTGTAAGTAATTATAAAGAGGAGATAAGACATGTATTATGCTATTATTGCTGTCTCAATTTATATTTTTGAATTCTTTTATTTTAAAATTAATTAGCTATATTTAGAATGTTTACTTTAGCATAGTTGATTTTCATTTTATTTTTAAAATAAAATTATAAAAATATTTGATAATATCAATTTTTAGTGAATTCTACTTATATTTTTAACTAATATATAATATTTTAATTTATATTTTATAATAATTGTAAAGTAAAACATATGATGACTTACTTAATTATCTCAATACCCTTTTATAAAATGGAGACTCTTAATTTTTTTAGGTTTGTTTTAGAATATATTTTTTAAATATATTCTCAAAAAATTAATAGGGATATGATGTGTTTAGCTAGCCTTAAAGCATAGTTGATATTTTTGAATTTTATTGTAACGAGATAAAAAATATTGGATAATACAATTGTTAATAAAATTTACATTTTTATAATTAATACTTAATATTTAAAATTTCATTTTATAATAATTGAGAAACAAGTTATACAACATCATCTTCATATCAATGTCCTTATTTCACCATTAGACTTGGAATTAGTAAAAATATTTTCCTAAAGCCAAGTTTATTTATGTTTTTCACACAACAGAACGAACGTAGACCATTTAAATCTTCTGGCGCCACTAGTTTACAAGAAAAGAGATTTGTGGAATACGTCAGCATTTCACTCTCTTTCAATACAAACCATTGATGAAAATTGCCTTATTTTTATCCAGATATTTATTAATAAAAATTTAATAACAATGTAGTGCTTTGTGCTAAAATACCACTTGAAAAGTTTCAATATTCACGTTGAAAGAAAGATAGAACTGGTACAAGAATTAGGAATTTAAAAGATGAATAATAGTAAATATAAAGATAATATTACAGATTAAAAAACATTTGAACATGAAATATTAAATATATAGAAAGTAATATATTACAAATTATACATATGATATCAATAATTCAATAGAAATTTAATATCATAAAGAGTTTAAGACTTATTTTATATTAAGTGTGTATGTCACTCTAAAATGATAGCAAATATCAGATCAAATTACTACATGTTAAATATTAACACAAAATAAATAAAATTCATTAAAAATAACGTTATCAAATATATATTTAATATTATTTTTGGAACACAATAAAAATATCATAATTTTACACAAATAACTAGATATAAATAATAATAGGAGTATAGATTAAGAAGAAGCACAGTATGAATTGAAGTAGCATGTCTCTAATCTATTAATAATAATATTAGAGAAACAAAATATATTTATTATTATTATTATTTTTTTTGTACAAATCAATGTGATAGTTTTGTGTTATTATCACATTTCATATATATATTTTTTTTATTTTCGTGTAATTTTGCTTACTCTTATAAAGGTATAGGATTGTGATAACTATAAAACGTTATCATATTAGTATATATAAAAGATTGGTATAAAAAAATTTTATTCTTAGTATTATTCATTTATTTATGATATATATATATAAATTTTATACGTTCAATTTTCATCTAACGTACTCTGTACAAATACTCGAATTTAAATACAGATGTGTGTAAAATAAATAATAGAGATATAAATAATGCTTTTCAAATAAATTGGAGGTCAAAGTCCTATTATAAGCAAAATATGGGTTATGGTTATTAATTTAACATTCCAAACCCTTCAGAGGGAGGGACTTGGGTGCCCCCGGAGCCATGAAAATAGATTTGTGATTTTATGTTTGTTGAATATTAAAGTTTCTTCTTCTTGGTGTTTTTTTTTTTGAAATTCGGAAACTTCAACCGCCAGCCAATGCCCCATGATTTTTTACGGGAGACCTAGGCCCTCGACTATCCTTGGATAGCGTTACTGAGACGGGATCCAGGCCTAAACCAGAAAACATCCTACGACAGACGGTACCAAACGACTGAAGAAAATCGAGACTTGATCCACTAGGCGCTTCAACAGGGGTGTCCTGATAGGAATCGAATTTGGGACCTTGAGGTCCCAAGCTCAACCCCCACCACCAAGTCACCCCTTGGGTTTTCCTATAAGGAATCATTTTATATATACATAATATGCATGTTTTGGAAGATAAGAAACTTTGGTTATAATAATTTTATTATTAAATATTTGTATTGTCTTAATAATTATAATTAATCTTTTTCAAAAGTTTCAATAAGCGAAAAATTGTTTATTACTTACGAAACACTGAATTTTATTTTTTTATTATTACTTAAATTCGGATGTTGACAAAACTAAATTTGGACAACACCACTTAAGCTAAGCCTCTTAACTTTAATTTTTTTTTTTACAATATTATGTACTTCTAATGAGGAAGATTATATTTAACATGTGTAATTAATATATAATCAATATATTATAATTAATGAACCTTATTTTTCAATTATTATCTTGATATACTTAATTTAAATGGTTGAGACATCTAACAAATGTAATTAATGAATAAATATTGTATTATAATTAATGCAAAAGTAAATACATAATAAAAAATAAGTTATATACACTCTTATGATTTGATCAAATGTACATTTTAGTTTGTTATTTTAAAAAATAGCTACCACAATTTCAACTCGTTAATTTAATCTACGAATTTGAGTTAAAATAAAGTAATTAGATATATTTACGCTTAAAATATAAGACATTACTATAACCATAACAAAAAATAAGTATCTAAAATAACCAATTTTTTTAACAAATGAAAATATGTATAAATATTTTTAAAATTAGTAAAATTAAAGTGTATGAACGAACTTTCGGGTTGCGTATTTAGTTAACCATTTTATCTTATATAGAAATTAACTTTAAACTACATCATGTGATTGTGACGTGATAATGAAGTTTCGCATCTGAAATTATAACTTGTTTACTTACCTCTTGTACACTTACTACTCCCCTAAGGCTAGACCAGCTAAGAGAAATCCATACGCATGTTCTAGCATCGCTAATTATTGGTCACTAATAATATTAATTTTTTTTGTTATTAATGCGAAAAATGTATATTTTTTTCTAATTTCTTTTACAAATTAAAGTTGCAATATCGTTGATAAATCAAATTATAGAATAGTATTTGATATTGTTTATGGGTTTATTATGAGTGAACTTGATTTATCAAATGCTAAAAATTGGATAATTCTTCACCAATTATAAGTGTTTATTGTGTAGGAGTGTTTAACAACTAACGGTCACGGGCAGCAGAGGAGAGGAGAAAGAACAAGAACTTCATTAATTTCTTTCATCTTTTTCATCTTTCTTTTCAATTTTATGAGAATTTAAAATGTTTTAAATTAAATTATTGATGTTGATTTCTATTATGGATTGCTAAATTTTCAGTTAAAATTGAAGGTTATAGCCTAGTTAAGGACTGATTAATATGTTATTTTAGAATGATTTAATTTAGTTTCAATTAATTTTTAGGTTATGATTTATTTTCTTGGATACTATTGTTGTTTTTAAATTTGATCATCATGAAAACAGTTTTAAGGCTTGTGTCAAATATCAACAAGAGAAACATAGACTTTGCATTAAGAAAATGAATATAAATAATTAGAAATAGAGATATATCCTAATTAATTATGATGTTCTATGAAATTAACCATAGAACACAAGGGACTTAATTAATAATTGAAAAACTAACGGATAATTATTATTAGTTAAGTATGACATTACTATCTCAAAGAAAAATTAATATGATAATTGTGTTAAATAATATTTATAACCATAATTATTCATAAATTCATGTTTTGATAAAAATCTTGATGACATGTGGAAGCCTCCCAGGTAGACACTTGTCACTCCAATCCTTGCAACAATGGTACCTGACTCATGCCTCTCGGGGACCCTGACTGCATACCACCTGGCTCCCTGACCTTCCGCCCCTTAGGAACCTGACCGACAGCCTTCGTCTGCTAGGTCCTTGACTACTTACCACCAGGGCCTCCCTAACCCATGCCCCTCAAGAGCCTGACTGTCCACCACTATTCTCTCAAGAACCCTAACCACCTGCCAGCCAGGTCCCCTAACTCGCGCCTCTCAGGAACCTGACTGCCCATCGCCCAAGCTCCCTGACCATTGTCTCCCGGGGAAGCCTGAGCCCGTCACTCATCCTTGGAGATCACCAAAAATGGGAATGATTATGATCAAGGACTCTGCAGCAATAAGTGCCATCATGATGATATCTATCCCATCCCCTGCCAAATCTTTCTGACAGTAGCAGGCTTAATGGATGTCGCATCTCTTAAATAAACACGGTTGGCACATTGTTGCAAATTAGAACGTCCCATCATTCCCATTCTCCGATGCCAAATCACTTCACTCACATCTCCAAGGCCCTATAAAAGGAGGCAAATTTGACAACAAGGGGGTTTGGTTCGATTTCTTTGATTCTTACATTTTTGTTTGTTTGAGTTTTTGCTTCATTCATCTTTTTCATTTCTACTTTGCTTTGCTTTGCTTTCTTTGCTTGTCTTCCATCCTTTCTCTTTGGCTAGGATTGTTTACTCCATTTTTCACTTTTTCACTGACTTAGGCATCGGAGTTTTTTCATCGGGAACCTCACTCGATGTGACTCCTAGCGTATTATTGTCTTGTAGGGATTTTGAGGTGAAGCTCTGCAAGGGAGGATCAGGCTATCCACTTTCTCTGACGAGGATCCGTCGATGGAACAGTTATATTCATATTCGCACCTCAATAGCTGACGTCGTCTGTGGAAAATAAAAAAAAAAGCCACTTATAGAGTCACTCAGCGAGGAAGAAGGAAGTGAGAGCAACCCAGAAAGTTTTGTAGTACTTTGAGTTTTGAAAAAATGGCAAAAAAGAGAAGGGGAACGGAGG
>JAVXUL010088831.1:0-23296 GCA_035590515.1 Trichilia minutiflora | reverse complement strand
ACTCTTGGAAAAAACACTCCCTGTGGATACGACACTTGGACTCACCAGACTATACTATAACAAGACTACCTATACTTTGGTACATAATCTAATTGAGATCAATGGTCCAATGCCTATAAAAACTGTTGGCGGAATAGTTTGTTGTGGTGTTTATTGATGATTGTTCAAGGAAGGTTTGAGTTTATTTTTTAAAGATAAAAGATAAGGTATTTGATGTAGTTAAGTAATTCCAAATCTTGGTTGAGAGACAAATAGGGAGAAAGCTAAAGTGTATTCAGTCAGATAATGGTGGTGAGTAAATTAGTCCTTTTGATGAGTATTATAACCAGCAAGGTATTAGGCCTCAGAAAATATCACCCAAGACATCTCATTTAATGATATAGTGGAACTTATGAATCGAACACTTGTAGAGAGAGTTCGATGTTTGATTTTGAATGCAAAATTACCAAAATCATTTTGGGGTGAACCATTGAGTATAACGATGCATATGATTAATCTATCTCTTACAGTTGCTCTAGATGATGATGTGTTAAAGAGAGTTTGGCTTGGAAGGGATGTTTCCTATGATCACTTGAGAGTATTTAATTGTAAAGCCTTTATGTTTCAAAGATAAGAGGTTTAAGCTAAATATCCAGACATAAAAATGCATTTTTCTTGGTTATAGTTCTGATGAGCTGGCTATAAATTGTATGATCCGACAAGAAGATTCTAAGAAAACAAGATGTTGTTTTCATGGAGGATCAAACTGTTGAGGATATTGAAAGGGTAAAGAAGATAGTTCCCCAGAATTCACATTCATATGTTAATATTGATCCAATTACTTCTACAGTAGTACATATTCAGATTGAAAATCATATGGATGATTAGATTCAGGATGAGTAACATGTTGGAGATAATATATATGATTATATAGATGACACTACTGTGACATCAACTACTTCTTTGAGGAGGTCTATTAGAGATCGTCATCCTTTTTCTAAGTATTCTGTTGATTAATATGTGCTTTTAATTGATAGTGGTAAGCTCAAGTACTTTGAAGAAGTAATGGAGGATGAAAATAAAAATGAGTGGGTTGATGTGATGAATGATGAGATGAAATCTTTGATTGAAAACCACACACTTGAGTTAGTAAAATTGCCTAAGGATAAGAAAGCCTTGAAAAATCATTGAATTTACAAACTAAAGTAAGATGAGAATTCTTCATGTCCATAATACAAGGCTAAACTAGCCGTCAAGGAATTTAGTCAGAAAAAGAGGATTAGTTTTGATGAGATCTTCTCTCTAGTTGTTAAGATATCTTTTATCAGAGTTGTAATGGGTTTGATAGCTATACTTGATCTTGAAATTGAATAGATGGATGTGAAAACCGCTTTCCTTTATGGTGATTTAGAGGAAGAAATTTATATGGAGCAACCAGAGGGATATATGGTGAAAGGTAAAGAGGATTTTGTTTACAAGTTGAATAAGAGTTTGTACGGATTAATGTAAATACCAAGACAATGGTATACCTATAAGCAACTACTTTGATCATTGTATGTTTATGAAAAAGTTTTTTGATATTGACTTTATCATCTTGTTACTCTATGTTGATGATATACTTATAGTTGGTCAGGATGCTTCTAAGATTAAGAAATTGAAGAGTGATTTGAGTAAGATGTTTACAATGAAAGATTTGGGATTGGCTAAGGAAATTCTTGGAATAAAAATCGGTCATAATAAAAAAGCTAGATCATTAAAAAAGTACATTGAGAAAGTACTTTAGCGATTTAATATGGATAAAGCTAAAGCAGTGAGCACTGCTTTTGTTATACACTTTAAGCTTAGTAAGAAGTAATGTCTATTTAGTGAGAAAGAAGTGAAAGAGATGGAAAGTGTTCCTTATGTATCTGTAGTTGGTAGTTTGATATTTGCAATAGTTTGTACTAGACCAGATTTAACTCATGCTATGGGAATGGTTAGTTGTTTTCTTTTAAATCCAAGAAGAGAACATTGGAATGCAGTGAAGTGGATTTAGAGATATCTTCGCGGTACTTCTAGCTCAAAACTTTTATTTGGGAGTGAGAAGGTGGTAATCACTGGATTTAATAATTCAGACATGGTAAGAGATGTTGATACTAGAAGAACTGTTTTGAGTTATTTGATGACGTTCTCAGGGGGAGCAGTGACATGACGGTCTAGATTCCAGAAATATGTTACATTATCTATCATAGAAGTAAAATTCATTGTAATCACAGAAGCATGTAAAGAGTTGCTTTGGTTGAAAGAGTTTACACGGGAGCTTGGTTTGAATCAAGATAGCTTTATGTTATTACAAGATAACCAGAGTATTGTACATCTTGCAAAAAACTCTACTTTCTATTCAAAATCTAAGCATATTGATGTTAGATATCATTGGATTCGAGATACTTTGGACTATAGAGAGATAGAATTCAAGAAAATATATATCAATGATAATGGTATTGATATGATGACCAAGATACTTCCAAAGGAGAAATTTGAATTTTGTCCGTATAAGGCCAACATGATTTTTGTATTATATGCTCGAGTTATGATCTCTCCTTGGTTGGGTTGGAGGGAGAGAATTTTTTGGCTTTGCCCATTATTTTTGGTCCAACCCAAAATTAAAGAACCTTTAACCTTTGCAATTTGAAAAAAAAAAAAAAACCTGAGCAAGAAAAACCATAGGGATGACAGAAAAGAAAAATGCATATGAGACAGAGAGTGCAGACGTGAAAGGGTGAGAGACGGCAACAAGATTCCAGAAAAATTTTCTTATGTACTATTTTTTTTTTTATGATCGAAAATTGATTCACCATCTGATCGAGCTAAAATTTTAGAAGTATATTTAGGATATCTTACTCTTCAATCTGAATGGTTGGGTTGACATTTTGATAATTATAACTCAGACTGGAAGCTAATTTTTAAAGTGCTTATTTTGGGTAAAAAAATTTGTTTTTTTATCAATTTTGAGTTATGTTTGGGTTGATCTTCATTTATAATTATTGAGAGTGTTTACTCTATTATTATTATTGATTGTGGGATAGATTTTGAACCTACTGAATTTAGGTTTGTATCTAAAAAGTGATAGTGAAGATTTAGGTGAACCCTAAGAATGGTCCTGTAAGTTTTATCTTTCGAATTGGAGAAATTTTTCACATTAAAAATTGATTCGTATAGATCATTATTTTGTTATTCATATTTATATTTAATATATTTATTTGATTCCTCACAAGTTTAATCAAAATAAAAATTTTGTAATTTTTCCCTAACAATAAATGTGCTCGCGAAGCTTTTCAATCGTAGAAAATATCAAATTTGGACTGTTACCAACCAAAATGCAAACAAATGATCAAATGCTTCGTAATAGGTCTTTAAATGAGATAGTTTGAATTATTCAAACCCTCTTTTACGCGTTGATAGAATGATTTATTTCTTTTTCATTGATGGAATCCTAGGATAGAGAAAATTTAACATGTTTAACAAATAGAAATAAATGTTAGCAAAAACGAAAAAAACAAAAAACATCCATGGCCTAACTTGCAGTGCTTTTAAAATCGTAAAACGTCAACATCCAAAACTATATAAAAGACTTTCTTTTCAACCTTCAGTTTAATTTGAAGAGCTCTTCTCTCAAATTCACTCAACCTAGAAGAAGCTATAGAGAAGATGGCCAGCATCACGATCCAATCTTCCAAGATGTCCATCTTGGTCGTTAGCCGGTTGGTGATGCTCTCATCGATTGTTGCTGCAACTGAGGATGTTGTGCATTTACCTCCACTACCAGCACCAGAGCACGATTATATTGAGAATTGCAGAACAAAGTTACACCCAACCTATGTCGAGGATATTAAAGCAGCCGTGTTTGCAAATGGAAAGATCTCTGGTGCATTTTGTAAGGATCTTGTAGCTGAAGTAAGGGCTTGCCACGTAAGTTTGTTGAAGTGACTGCACCTTATTACTCAGAACTGGCTCGTTCTTAAAGCTACGGCTAAGAGTGCTCAAGCTTGGGACAGCTGTGCAACTATTACCTCGAAAAATCAAATTGTTTGTCTTAGTTGATAATGTAATTAAAAAAAATTCGAGAGAGAATAACCTCAATTCTTTGCTTTCCAAGCTTCTCGTAAGCATGTGGATGAGTAATTATTGACGTCTACGAATTTTTCTGGTAGTGATTGGAATGTGGAAGACTTTAAGATACACAATTGTCCGTAAGAATGTTTCATTATCTTTAAAAATTATGCATTCTCGAAATTCTGGTATTTCTTGTAGTGGTAGCATTGATGTGCGGAGGTGCTGAGTATTTTTGCAAATATATCGTATCCAAAAATTCATGCCCAACTTAGGGAAGAAGAAAAATGCTGATAATGCATCAAAGTCATATGTTCCTGGCCTTTTCTTTCCATTTTTCAACATTATATATACTTTTTTAAGCTCCGCGTATTTCATTGAAATCAGCATATATGTTACTCAATATACGTAACAAGACCGTATTTTTCTAGAGGTACAAGCTTTATATCGGCATTACAAAATTTCACTAGGAACGTTGAATTCAATGTCAATTAAATAAAAATAACGGCGTTGTACAATAAAATTAATTTGTTAATTATTAGGATTTTTGTGCCAAGAATCTCTACAGTTGCCTAACTATGTAGAAAGTCATCAAAGAATAGATTTAGTTTAATATTGCAACATGGCCTTTCATGCTAAGATTTGGAAATTTTTGAGCCAAAAAGAGCAACAACGAAAATTAGATTAGGAAAGCCATATTTTCCTGCTCATAAGTTCCAATTTCTTGAATTTTGGATTAGACTATGAATATATGCTAATTATTTTCTTGGTTATGTGATAAGGGAGGTAATGAATGATGTTTATAAATTTGCAGGCTTTGAATTTATACTCCCACATATTAATCCTTAAGTTCTTTGATTCACATAAATGTTGCTCGGAATTTGAAGTAACAGAGTTTTTAAATAAGAGATTGCAGCAAACAATAGAAGACAAGAAAACCGTAGAAAATGCAAGTTATAGATTCATTCTTATTGTTAAACAACCATCACAACCCAAGCAAGAAGAAAGCTAGCTTCTACAAACTTACATAATCAACACTTATCTGGTTTGCTTCTAACAGGAAACACTCTCCATTACTAAACTACAACACCAGAAAAATAACAAACAAGAAAAACCAAGAAAACCCGAAAGAATCAGAGAAGAAGAATAAAAAACGAGAGAGAGAATTCAAGACGAAAAATGGTTTCTGTATATTGCACCTTCTTAACCAGAATACAATCATATACACAACAAACGATTGTCAGCTGCCACGCCAGTCCAGCAAAGAAAATCAAGGAGAAAGAAAACAAATCTTTAACTAACTTTTATACATTTCTTTACAAATGACTAACACACCCCTGGTTAATTTTCCAGCTGTCATTTTTTGCATTTCTTACTGATTTTTGGATCATTCTTCATCGATCTCCACCGATCCAAAAAACAGTATCACTCCCATTTCCTCTTTCTTATACAGCTCTATACAAACTATAGCAAACAAGCTCCTTGTTCCCAGCTTCAACATAGAAATCATCATCATTATTGTCTTCCTGCAACTAATACAAGACTCAAACCATCTTGCATTATGCAACCTTTCCTTCCAAGTTCATTAGCCTACAGCACCACCTGAATTTATCTTTAGGGATCACTTTGGTTAATGCATTAGCAACATTCTCCTTAGTATGTACCTTCAACAACCTCACGAACCCTTCAGCTATTATATCCCTAATGAAATGTAAACGAACATCAATGTGCTTTGTCCTTTCATGATAGGCTTGATGCTTAGCTAACTGGATGGCACTTTGGCTGTCACAATACAACTTTGTTGCTGACACTTCCAGCTTCAATTCTTCTATCATCCCTTGCAACCAAATTGCTTCTTTTATGGCTTCTGTAACAGCCATATACTCTACCTCAGTGGTTGAAAGTGCCATCACACGTTGCACTGAAACCTTCCAGTTGATTAAGCATCCTCTGTACTTGAACAAAAAACCTATCACAGATATTCTCCCATCTAGGTCTGCTGCGTAATTAGCATTCACAAACCCTGATAGCAACTTTGACTTCTCCTCTTGCTTTCTATACACAAGACAATAATCTAAGCTCCCTTTCACACATCTGAGCAGCCACTTAACAGCCTTTAAGTGTTCTATGCCTAGATTCTCCATGAATGTACTCACAACACTTACTCCAAATGCCAAGTCAGGTCTAGTGTATATCATACCATACATTAGACTTCTAACATCACTGGTATATGAGATCTTATCCATCTGCCATCTGCCATCATCTGTTTCTGGACTTTGTTCCTTTGACAGCTTGATGTGTGCTACCAAAGGGACTGATACAGGTTTGGCTTCACTCATGTGATACTTCTGCAACAACTTCCTGAGGTAGTTTTCTTGAGAAACCAAGACAACACCTATTGATTTATCACTAATTAAGTCTATACCCAAAATCCTTTTTGCAACTCCCAACTCTTTCATTTCAAATTTTGAGCTGAGTTTCTTCTTTAGTTCATGAATTCTGATGATGTTCTTGCTAGCTATCAACATATCATCAACATATATCAGTAAATACACCATGTCTTCAAGAGTTGATCCTTGATAATACACACAGTGATCATATTCACTCCTGACATACCCTGACTTCTTCATGAACTCATTAAACTTCAAATTTCATTACCTTGATGGCTGCTTCAACCCATACAAAGACTTCTTCAACAAACACACTTGTCTTTCAAAGTCCTTAATAACAAAGCCTTCTGGTTACTTCATCAGAATTTCTTCCTCAAGAGTTCCATGTAAGAAGGCTGTTCTTACATCCATTTGCTCTAACTCCAGTGCATATGTTGCTACCACTAACAACAGTAGCCTTATTGACACATGCTTTACCACAGGCGAAAATACTTCTGAATAATCAATTCCCTCTCTTTGTGAGTATCCCTTGGCTACCAATCTTACTTTGTATCTCATCTTACCACCTGCTTCTTCCTTCCTCTTGAAAAATCATTTACACTCAATCACCTTTCTGTTACTTAGATTCTCAATTAATTCCCAAGTTTTATTTTTTCTCAAAGAATTCATCTTCTCTTCCATTGCCTCATACCACTGCTTTGCATCAGGTCTACTTAAGGCTTCTTTCACTGTCAATAGATCCTCACTTTCTAATCTTCAGTTGCCACGAATGCATACGCCAATATGTCAGCATATCCTAACCTTTGAAGAGGCTTTATAATCCTTTTCTCCTTGCCCCTGGTGAGTTTATAATCTGCCTCAGAACCTTTTTCATCTAGTCTTTGCTGTTCAACATTTTCTGGCTGAGTATCTTGTTCATTTTTCCCACACATATCAGGTTTGAACTCCACCTTCAACTATGATCTATCAACGTTGAACTTATCAGAATTTCTAGAACCTTCAGTACTAATTGAACTCCTCTTTAATCCTTCTTTCCAAAACTTGACATCCTTGTTGATAATACACTTCCCACTCTTTCCATCATGGTATCAGATTTTCCATCCCTTTACTCCTTCTAGGTAGCCTATGAAAATGCCTTTTACTACTCTTGCCTCAAGTTTCCCTTGCTTCATATATGCATATGCTGTGCTACCAAACACTTTCAAATTTGCACCAGACCATACTTCCTCCAGGGACTTCATTTCCAGATTTGTTGAAGTGCTTCTGTTCTTTAAATAGGCAGCAGTAACTACAGCTTCAGCCTAAATTTTTTTTGATAATCCAGCACATAACAACATGCTCCTCACCTTCTCCAGCAAGTTCCTGTTCATTCTTTCAGCCACCCCATTCTGTGTAGGTGATAGTCTTATGTCTTCTAATGCCATTTTCACTACAATATTTGTCAAATGCTTTGCTGCAGAACTCCAAACTATTGTCTATCCTCAAGGTCTTCACTTTCTTCTCTTTTTGATTCTCTACAAGCCTCTTCCAATCTCTGAACTTTTCCAGTACCTGATCCTTAGATTTGAGAATGTAGATCCACACCTTTCTTAAGTATTCATCAATTAAAGACAAGAAGTATCTAACTCCACCTAGAGATGCAATTTGTGCAGAACCCCAGACATCTGCATACATATATTCTAATACAGAACTTGATACATGCTTTCCTTGGTCAAATTTTGTTCTATGGTGTTTTCCTAACACACAACACTCACAAAAATTTAGTGTACTTCCTATCCCTGATCTTAAAGAGCCCTTCTTTCTTAATTATAATAACCCCTTTTCACCTAAGTGCCCTAGTCTTTGGTGCCATAGCAACAGCCTATCATCACCATTTTCTGAGGTAGCATTCACATGTCCAATTATCACTTCTCCAAGCATAACATACAACCTATCTCTCCTTTCAGCTTTCATAACTACCAGTACCCCTTTACACACTTTCAAGACTCCATCTTGTGCCTTAAAGATGCATCCCACTGATTCTAATACCCCCAAAGAAATTAAGTTTCTTTTCATATTTGGAATGAAACAACCTTTTGTAAGTCTATTAGTGTTCCATCTCTTAGTTTCATTCTTACAGTCCCAATACCCTTGATCTCACAAGTTACATTATTCTCTAACATAACATTTCCAAAATTCCCAAGATTTAATGTTAAGAAAGAAGACTTACACGAGCATATGTGAAAACTGCAACCTGAGTCCAGAATCCACTTCTCCTTGTCATACTTCCCTTCTGGTGCAGCCATTAGCAGAAAGGCTTCCTGAAAATTTGCCTCTATCACCATTACTGTTTCTTGTTTCCTCATTTGAGTATTTATAGTCTTTTGTTATTTTCTTTCTGGATAATTCTTCTTGAAATGTCTTTCTTTATGGCAGTGAAAGCATCTAAAGTTTTTAACCCTAGATTTTGATATGAACTCTTTCTTTCCCCTTCTTTGTCTTTTTTCAGATCTCCCTCTTACATTTAATCCTTCTCCTACATTTCCATCTTTCCCTTAGCTCTTCTTATTAAGCTCTTTGGAACTCAGAGCATTCTTCACATCATTCATTATGAGAGTTGATCTTCCATAGGGCAAAGTGTCAATAAAATGTTCATAGGATTCCGAAAGTGAAGTCAAGACTATCAAGGCTTGATCCTCATCATCCACCTTTACATCCATTGTCTGTAGATCCATAAACAACATATTAACCCTGTCCATATGTTCCTCTATCGAGCTTCCTTCTTCCAAATGAAGTGCATACATTTGTTTCTTGAGGTATAACCTCTTTGCAGTGGATTTCTGTTGATACCTTTCATCCAACTTCTACCAGATCCCTCTAGCAGTGGTTTTCTTGATGACTTCTCTCAACATCTTATTAGAAAGGGAAAAGATTAAGGCACTTCTTACCTTTCTTTGTATCTCTTTAAGTTCCAGTTCTGTGTACTCTTTTCCTTCGGCCTCTATTTTTTTTCCTGTTCTAAAGCATAATCCAGACCTTTATGCTCAAGAAATGCTTTCATTTTCAACTTTCAAATGGAAAAGTCATTCTTCCCTGCAAATTTATCAATTGAAAATTTTGTTGTCACCGTTTCTTGACTCCACGATACTTCTTCTTTGCTGATATACTTTGATACCACCTGTTAAACAAGCATCACAACTCAAGCAAGAAGAAAGCTAGCTTTTGCAAACTACAAAATCAACACTTATCTGGTTTGTTTTAACATGAAACACTCTCCATTATTAAAATACAACACCAAAAAAATAACAAATAAGAAAAACCAAGAAAACCCGAAAGAACCAGAGACGAAGAATGAAAAATGAGAGAGAGAATTCAAGAGGAATGGTTTCTGTATATTGAACCTTCTTAACAGAATACAATTATATACACAACAAATGATTGTTAGCTGCCACACTAGTCTAGCAAAGAAAATCAAGAAGAAAGAAAACAAATCTTTAACTAACTTTTATATATTTATTTACAAATGACCAACACACCCTTGGTTAATTTTCCAGTTGTCATTTTTTTTCATTTCTTACTGATTTTTTGATCATTCTTCATCACTTATTCTAGAAATGAAGGTGCCTATTTATAGGCTTACAAGTAAATTAAACCACTAAAAAATCTCAACTAACATAAAATATTATTGCCATTAACATCAGACTAATTCTATGAACTAAAAAAGAAAATTAAGGAGCAAGACTGCAACTAAAATAAATATCAAAGACTAAGTTAAATTTGGATAATTTCTAAACCAACCTTCAACACTCCCCCTTGATTCAAATTGTACACATTAAGTATTGATATAAAGTAAACTAGCTTCTTATATGAAGAGCTTTTGTAAATATAACTACCACTTGTTCATTTATATTGCAGAACTTCAATATAATCTCATCTTTTACCATCAGCTCACGAATGAAATGGAAACGAATGTTTATGTGTTTTGTCCTTCCACAAAAAGCAGGATTTTTGGTTATTGCAATTGTAGCTTTGTTGTCACAAAAATTTTCAATTACATTTCCCTTCTTTTGATGAAGACCAGCAAGGACTCTTTTAATCCATATGTATTAAAAAGCTGAAGAAGCAGAGCTACATACTCTTCATTTGAAGATGAAAATGCCATTATAGCTTGTTTTTTTCGAACTTCAAGTAATTACACTTGACCCAAGACTAAAAACATGGCCTGAAGTGCTCTTCTTATCATCTAAAGAACCTGCCTAATCACTATTAGTAAACCTATACAATTTGAAATCTAATACATGAGAATACCAAATGCCATAATCCACAGTTCTAGAAATATAACAAAAGATTCTTTTTACAGCTCCAAAGTGATGTTTTGAAAGATTACTCATAAATCTTGAAACAACACCAACAAAAAATGAAATATCTGACCAAGTATGAGCTAAATAAATCAAGCCTTTAACTAAGCTCCTGAAACTTGTTGCATTAGCTTGCTCAATACCATTTTCAATTTTCAATTTTGTATTTACATTCATAGGTGTAGTAGCAAATTTGCAATTGACCATACTAAACCTTTTAAGTAGGTTTGATGTATATTTCTTGTGCAGAACAAATACTCGATCTTCACTTTGCTTCACTTCAAGCCCAAGAAAATAATGCAACAAACCCAAATCTATCATCTTAAATCTACTCATCATACTAGATTCAAATTTAACTACAATAGAGTTAGATGAGCCTATATAAATTATATCATCAACATAGAGGCATACAACAAGAAAATCATTGTTATCTCACTTTCTTAATAAAGAATAGTCTCATTTTCACTCCTTTCAAACCCATTCTGCAGAAAATATGAATTGATTTTGCTGTACTATGCCCATGGTGCTTGTTTCAGCTAGTATAGCGTTTTCTTCAACTTATACGCCTTGTTTTCTTCACCATTGATCACAAAGCCATCAGGTTGAGCATTATAAACCTCCTCTTCCAATTCATCATTTAATTGGGCAGCCAAGCTCATAAGTATTCTCACCATTTCAAATCGAGTAACAGGAGAAAACATTTCTTCAAAATCAATGCGTTGTTGTTGTGAGTACTTTTTGTTGCAAGACGAGCCTTGTGCTTCTGTATAATTTCACCTGTATGGTACTTTGTTTTGAATATCCACTTCAAGCCAATAACATTTTTTTTCCATTGGACAAGCTTGTTAACTCCCATGTTTCATTTCTTTGAATTGCCATGAGTTCTTCCTTCATTGCTTGTTGTTACTCCTTCAGTTTTACCACTTTTTCATAATTTATAGGATCTAAAACAAATAAAGCAAATGCACAAGATTCATAGATCTCTTGCAAACATCTAAATTTTCTTGGAGGTGTCTCATTGGATGACTTATTTGAAGAAGATGAGTTGTTATCTTTTGAGCTTGAACTTGAACTTGGTGAACTATTATTTGAAGTTGAGGGAGAGGAATTCATTGAATTTGCTGCTATATAATCTGCTACTTCATCCAAGAAAGCTTCAAGTTGAGTTCATTCACTATTGCTATTCCAATTCAAGCTCACATCTTCATTAAACATGATGTTTCTTCTAATAATTACTTTGCCACTAAGAGGTTATATAACCTATATGCTTTGGATTTAGGAAAATAATTGATGAAAATACATTTTTCTAATTTTTCATCTAGTTTTGGAGTTTTTGAGAATTAACCAAAGTATAAGCTATACAACCAAAAATTCTTAAGTGGCTTACCGAAGGCTTTGTACCTCTCTAAACTCCATATGGTGCTTGATTTAAGATTATATTTGTATTAGAAATATTGAACAAATATATTGAAGTAGTAATTACTTTTGCCCAATACTGATTCGAAAGTCCTTTGTCTTTCAATAAACTCTTTGCCATTTCTACAACTATACATTTCTTGTGCTCAGCCACCTTATTTTGTTCCAGTGTGTAGGGTACTATTAGTTCTCTGCAAATTCCATTTTCTTCACGAAAGTGGTTGAATTCATTGGATAAGAACTTACTACCTCTGTCCCTACAAAGAGCTTTTATGCTGTACCTACTTTGCTTCTCTACCTAAGTCTTGAATTTCTAGAAATTCCTAAAATTTTTTGATTTGTTTTTCAAGAAATACATCCAGCTCATACAACTAAAATCATCTGTAAAGAGTAAAAAGTAATGGTTCCCTCTAAATGACTTAGTGTTCATTGGACCACATAAATTTACAGGAATTAAATCAAGACAATTAGAAGCTCTCCAAGCCTTTCCAATAGGAAATGGATTTCTAGTTTGTTTTCGATTGATACAACCCTCATATAAATAAAAAGAGTCGATTTTAAGCAATCCAAGAACCATACCTTTTTGTTCCAATAATTTCAACCCCTTGATGTTGAGATGCCTGTACTATAAGTGAAGGTTTTTATGTCTTAATCATATTTAAATATAAGTTTTTGACCTAAGTTTTCATGGCTTCCATTCATGGGAAACAAAGAAAAATAATGAAAACTAACATAGGACTTTGTGTTTTTACTTAGCAAGCTTACTTATTTGATGAAGTGGAAACTCAAAAGCATGAGTTCTCTTTATCTTGCACCATCCCCAAGTCTTTCCCTAGTTGGCCGAATATGGAGGAAGAAGAAGAACCCTTGTGTTTTTCAATTTCTTAATAGAAAATAAAGAAAAAAAATATCTTTTCTATTTTCTATTTTATTTTCAATTAAAAATATACATATTTATTTAATAAATATATTATTTAATTGAACAATTATATGATAGAACCATACTTACATTACATGGATGAGATCATGACAATTTAGACCAATGAGCACTTAACAAATAAATAAAAACTTGGACAAATCATCATTTGTCAAGCGTCACTATATTAACCATTAATATATGCCATCAATTATCTCATTTCTTTACAATTAAAGAAAATGCATGATTGGCTAATTAATTAACAAATTAATTAATCTAATAAAATTTCAAAAATCCATAAATATGATATAATTATCGTAATACTCTTGGTCAAATTATACCTAAGGGTAAAATGATAATTTTAATCTAAATTAAATACTTTAATTTAGATTTAATCATTTTACCACAAAATCATATTTTAATATATTTGATAATCACAATTATCAAATTTTATTATGTAATTTACAATAAATTACATATATGTATCATATGGGATAAAATAGTTATTTCACTCTAAACTAAACAATTTAATTTAGTGTTCACCGTTTTATCTTAAAATTATATTTTAATATATTTGATAATCTCTATTATCAAATTTGGTGTATAATTTATTATAAATTTCATCAAGATATCATTATATCAATTCTTTAATATTTCAAAGAATATTAAATACATATAACACTTATACGTATTTGTTTCGGCTTCTTCTATATTATCATGTGGATGCTAGCCTTCTCTTGATATTTATTTTATCTTTTCTTCCTATTAGAAAATGCTTAAGAATTTATGGTGGACCATGAAGGTTTATCGTAACTTAACTGTGAGCTAATTTCAAATAATTCGGCTCTGAACAATTTTGGTTTCAAACATTTTGATGCCCACGACTATGGTTTGTATTTAGCAATGCGCCATAGTTCTTAAGTTATAATGAAGAAATATTTTTATCAAACCTTTCGTTGATTGCACGTAACATGTGGGTAATATCCTTACATTGTCATATCCTACTCGAGTATGGGTTTATGGAATGTCAAAACCCTATCTTGATATTATTACGAATCATCGATCATATGTCATGGTTGCTTTCGCCAAAGACTTATATTCTGGACATCTTATCGACATTCAATTGGGATCCATTAGCTCAACTTGGATAGAGTTAACAGAAACTCTCAATCTTATATATTGAGCCAATGGATCCCATCTTGACTATCAACCAAACACTTATATGAACAAAATATACCCAAATCGGCTTATTGTACAAGATATGATTAGCCCTGTACTTATACACCATATAAAATATATCCATCCATATAAAATCCGATTCTAGACATCTCAAGTCAAAGGATTACATCACACATTATTGTAATCTACTGAAAAATCATTGACATATGCATACCATATGATTTATCAATATTTTGGTCACGTTCAACAAATAATTCATAAAATATAAATCCACACTGATGCGCTTATAATAATACTCGTATTGTCTGCTTATATATATCATCATATGTTATTATTAGGTGATATCTAGTATGTCTACTATATGGTATAGTTGTCTAATCAATATCACATATATAAGGAGCGGTTCTGATAATTTTATTTAATATTTAAATAAATTTATCCGAACTATTTACATACATTCTCTATTCAATTGCATAAAAAATAAAGAACACAATAAACATATGTAAATAAAGAACATATTTTTTCATTAATAATATAAAAGTTTATACAAGATTATTAGCCCTGAAACCGATAACATGAATGGTTTCTAGGGCATATACTAATAATCTCCCACTTGTACTAAAGCTATTCGCTGTTGTATCGTATACCCATCTTCTCAAGATGATGGTTTAACTGCTTCCGTGTCATCGCTTTAGTCAATGGGTCAACTACTGTAACACTTGGTCCAAATCTATTAATAATATTGTTCACTTTGGCCCAATAATTGGGGTCTCACAATTTTGCTTTTGATAATGGGTTATCCCAAATATTTTTCAAAGGGTCACCCATCTTGATATTGTTCTCATCAAAGTACGCTTAACTATGTAGTTCTTGGAAATAAACCATCACCTATCTCAAAATACCTTGTTGACAACTTGGTTCCAATTCCACATATATAACCCAATAACTCCCTCTCCAATTCTAATGTGGGACTCCTTCTACCCTCATTGCCATCCTGAAGCCTGCCAGGAGCTACTTCTCAACCTCAAAGACTAGGATGTTATAGGCCCACCAGCTTCTGTCGACTCATCCTTGAGTCCACGATCGTACTAGAGAAAAGTTGGCTCTGATATCATATTGTAATACCTGATCCAAATTTATCAATAATATTGTCTGCTTTGGCCTAACCCTTGGGGTCTAATGATTTTGTTCTTGGTAATGGGTTATCCTAAGAACTTTCTAAGAGGTCACCCATCTGAAGTCTCAATTGACGAAATCTAAAAGGGGGGTGAATTGGATATTTTAAAAAGTTTGACTTGAGCAAATTAAAATTGGTTCGATGAGATGTATGCAAGCAATAATGTATGAGCAAAAATTAAATGAACACAAGGGAATTTTATAGTGGTTCGACAAACACGTCTACGTCCACTCTTCTCAGGTGAATTCACACACACCGAGGATCACTAGATTCTTTGTTTCATGGGTCAAGAGAAACCCAATACAACTCTTTCTTTAAAATGGGTGAAGGACAACCACAAAGTATAACTTTCTTTTACGGTTGAAGTGAAACCCAAAATGAATTCTTTCTTGCCACACGGGTGAAGAGAAACCCAGATTAATTCACAAGAATTAAATTTAAAACTCTCTAAAAGAGTAGATGAACAAAAAGCTCACTTTCTCTTACTGGAATTAATAACATATAATAAATGGAGAGAATAAAAATAAAAGTTGCAGAGAATAATTTTTCAGCTTGATTAGAATATTTGTTAAAGCTCTTCAATAACACATTTGTCTTCAAAATTTGTTGCTTAAATATCTGCAATGAATTCTCCCCAACGGCCATATTTTACTTCATTAATGGCGGCATTAAATGCCTCCGAAATTAGCCGTTATGACTTGATTTCTATAAAGGTATCGATACATTTAAGAAATTTGGCTTGACGGTATCGATACATTCCAATTTGTATCGGAACCCTTTGACGTAAAGGAAATGATGTCCTTTATGAGGGTATCGATACATTTAATGAAAATCCCAGGGTATAGATACATTGTGAGAGGGTGCTTGAGCATATCTCTGAGGTATCGATAAGTTTGATCATCCTTTCTATACAAAGGGTAACATGAAGTAAGAAAACCCAATATCATTGAGCATGTAAGCTCGAGAACATCGTCACCATAGGTCCTTCACGAGAGAATCCATGGACTGCCATGGATGGGTTCAGACCCGAGACCTATATATCATAGAGCAGTGAATGTAGAATCACCGGGCAAACAGACACGTAACTAGTCCCAGCGGGTAATGGTCCGAGCAACCAGTCCCAAAATCTGTACATCAGGCAAAGGTCCGTATAACCAGTCCCGACAGGCAAAGGTCCGTATATCCTGTCCGGAGATCAGTGAATGTAGAATCATCGAGCAAGATACTCGACATCGAGTAAGCAGGTCTGTCTGTCCTGTCAAGTAGCTCCGTCTGCCTTGGCAAGCTCGGGATGATAGTTGCCCTAGGTCCCTCACGAGGGAATCCATGGACTGCCATGGATGGGTTCAGACACGAGACCTAGGTATCGCAAAGTAGTGAACTCAAAATATGACCCCGCACAAATGGTCCGTGAGCCCTTCATGATGGTTCCGTCTTTAAACATCCTTGGCACGAGGGCTCAAGGTCTTCTCATATAAGAGATGGGGCCAACTTTAATTATCGGAGCTAAATGCTGTTGAGTACTTGAGACGGGCTCAGCGCGCATTCATCGCAGAGCAGGTAGGCTCAATGCATATTCTCGGCGGAGCAGAAAGCTCGATGCTCGCTCTCTGCGGAGCAGGCAGGCTCGATGCATATCCTCGACGGAGCAGAAAGGCTCGACGCTGGTCGCAGGATCAGGGGATTGGTCGCCAAAAGGGTTAGGTCATGGACAGTAAATCTCTGGTCGTCCGCATTCCACGGCTTCATTATTGGAGCACCGCTCGGGATTTTTGACTTGTGATCCCCTGATTTAGGTACTCGAATGATTTTTGTGGAGCATCACTTGGGGTTGGTCTTAGTACCTGAATGACTTTTATGGCCCTTCCCCCTCAGTTCCCAATACCCCTTCACCCGAGACTATAGTGTTAGGAGTCATCTTGTGGAGGACAAGAACCCTTCTCTGGTGGGCTCAATATTTGACTAATAGCCAGTAGTGTCGGGCTACCCTCGGTTGGCATGCGGGTACCCGAGTTGCGGCCTCATCTCTCCTTCCATCTAACAGATCTAACCCCAATCTTTGGCCAGCCTCATCCCCTTTCAAGTTGGGATCCATCACAGCTAAAGAGCTCGAAATCTTTGACAAGCAACACAAGTCATAGTATTCAAGAAATCAAAAGCCAAAAGTCATATAAATCTGCTACTATTTAAAAGTCATGTAGTTCTAATATTAACAGAAATCAACAGTCATAACTTTCAGCGAATATCATGCAGTTCTAATAACATGTATATCCATAATTTTCAGGCTCAATCACAACAGATATGTAAACGCAATTCCCATGCAAACAACATGTCATAATGGTTGCTAAATAAACGATATGCACTTAGCATCCATAATTAGAATAAGCAATAAAGAGTGTTAGAGAAACTTCCCTGGATGAGCAGAAATACCCTCTGAGATGAGCAGAGAAGCCCTCTGGGGTGAGCAGAAAATATCCCCTGAGATGAGCAAAAAAGTCCTCTCTGGATGAGGCAAAGTGCTCTCTGGGATGAGCAGAAAATATCCCCGTTGGATGAGCAGAAAAGTCCTCTCTAGATGAGGCAATGCTCTCTGGGATGAGCTGAAATTAGCACTTTGGATGAGTAAAAATATCCTGTGAGAAGATTGGAAAATATTCCTCTGGAAAAGTGGAAAATATCTTTTGAGAAGAGCAGAAAGGTCCTCTGGGGTGGGCAGAAAATATCACCCCTTGGACGAGCAGAAAAGTCCTATGAATGAGCAAACTCCTCCTTTGAGAAGGGTGAAAAAGGCTGTTTGGATGAGTGAAAATCTTCTCTGAGAAGAGTGGAAACTGTCCTTTGGATGACCAAAAGATGCCCTCTGGATGTGTAGAAAAGTCCTCCGGGTCAGCAGAAAGGTCCTCCGGGGTGGGTAGAAAATATCACCCCCTGGACGAGCAGAAAAATCTCCTCCGGATGAGTGGAAAATGTCCCCATAGATGACTGGATGAGCGAAAAATGCTATCTCTGGATGACTGGATAAGCGAAAAATGCTCTCTGGATGACTGGCTGAGGTCTCCCTACATGACTGGGTGAGTGGCTAAGGCCTCCTTGGATGACTGCATGAGGGAAATGTCCTCTAGAAAGAGTGGAAAATGTCCTCTGGGTGAGTGAAAAATCTCCTCTTGGGTGACTGAAAAATACACTTTTCTCTGTTGGAAGAATGGAAATCTCCCCCTGGATGAGTGAAAATGCTCTCTAGAAGAGCAGAAAAATCTCCCATTGGAAGAGTGAAAAATCCTCTTTGGATGAGTGGAAATCTCCTCCGGGAAGAGTAGAAAATTTTCCCCTGGATGACTGAAAAATACACTATTCTTTGCTGGAAGAGTGAAAATATCCCCCTGGATGACTGAAAAATACACTCTTTTCTGCTGGAAGAGTGAAAATCTTCCCCTGGATGACTGAAAAATACACTCTTCTCTGCTGGAAGAGTGAAAATCTTCCCCTAGATGACTGAAAAATACACTCTTCTCTGCTGGAAGAGTAAAAAATCTTCCCCTGGATGACTGAAAAATACACTCTTCTCTGCTGGAAGAGTGAAAATCTCCCCTTGGATGACTGAAAAATATACTCTTCTCTGTTGGAAGAGTGAAAATCTTCCCCTGGATGAGTGAAAAAGACACTCTACTCTTCTCTTCTGGAAGAGTGAAAATCTTCCCCTGGATGACTGAAAAATACATTCTTGGGTTGGGAGACCAGAATCATCTCGGACTCGGAGGAAGAGCCAATACCTCGGACTCATCTCGGACTCGGGGGATGAGCACTCGGAATCATCTCGGATTCGAGGGATGAGCAATTATCTCCAACTCGGGGGAAGAACAAACACCTCTGGACTCATATCGGACTCGGGGGATGAGCACTCGGAACCATCTTGGATTCGAGGGATGAGTAACCATCTCGGACTCGGGGGAAGAGCAAACACCTTTGGTCGAGTGGTCGGGGGCTTGAACTCGGGGGAAGAGCAAACACCCCGGACTCAGAATCATCTCCGACGGAGGAGCCACACCACTTCTGGTTGGGGACTCGAACTTGGGGGAAGAGCACACACCCCGGACTCGAAATCATCTCCGACAGAGGAGCAGCACCACTTTTGGCCGGGGACTCGGACTCAGGGGAAGAGCAAACACCCCGGATTGATGTAAGACCACCTCGAGTCAGGGACTCGGGATCACTTTTGGTCGGGGGGTCAGGACCAACTCGGATTGATGAAAAAGCACCCCGGGTCGGGGGCTCGGAATCACCCAGGTCGAGGAGTCAGGAGCAAAAATAATAGGTTCGCTTTATGGATCAAATCTAAAGATAAAAAATACAGAACACCATCTTTACCGTTCATGTCGAAGAAGCATATTCCGTAATTATTTCGACCAAATTTTAGCACGATCCAACGGTTACATTCAGAGAAACAAGATGTTGAATGCTTGGAGTTCGCTGGATGACCAATTCCAGGTTGCCTCTGATTCCAAACAACAATCTCTCCACCAGAAGCTCTTTTCAGCAATCCAACCGTTGAAACCGAACAAAAACATTCCACGATATGCCAAAAAAAATTTCATCCCAATCCAACGATTAAATAAAACGATACAAAATAAAGTTGAATAGCTACGCAATATGAACGAAACTTCTGTCAAAATTTGACATCCATCCGACGGTGGTAAAAGAAGCGATCATCAATGGAAATAAGCCCCCAAAACTAACAGAAAATAGAATGCTCTTGTAGTAAAATTGATCTACCATAAATTTCAGTAGAACAATTATTATTGAAATCCGTTAGGTCAGAATTTAGATCGACAAGTAAAATTTCTCCCACCAAAAAATCAGATTAATCTAACGGTCGGATGAAAAATTGCATACAAAAATGATGACTGTGATGGCTGAAAAAATTTCAGAATCGATAGAGATTCTTCTACCTTCTTTGATTTAGTGGTCATTTTTATAGTGAATGGTGCTTCAATGGCTTTTCGTTCGTTTCCCACAGACGACGCTAACTGTTGATGCAAGAAAAAGTCATGGCGACTTTCCCTACACCAGCAGATTTTTTCTTCTTCTTGTCCTTGAACTTGAGGCTACAAAACACACACAGAACACACTCACGGGCCACACGCACAACAGAGGTGTGGTGGTTGATCGGTTTTTGGGTGTGTTTGTGACTGGACTTGGGGGAGACCCAAGCTGCCTACGTACCCCCCTTTCATCTCTCTTTTCTCCTTGTATTCCTTCTGGTTCTTCTGTCTCTCTCTCTTCTGGATCGTTGGTGCTTCTCTCTCTTGATTCTTTGGTGGGGGAATCAATTCACACGTAGTTCTTTTTGGTGGGAAGGGATGGTGATAATATAGAGGAGGTAGTGAGCTGACAGGCTAAAGTGACAGGATGACAATCCCAAGAAAGCATAGGGCGGCTGTAATAAATGCGTAGGGTCCCACCGTGATGATGTCTCTACCACGTCACCACCGAGTGTTCCAGTGTCTATACCTCCGAGTGAAGCTTCTAGGTCTCCTGAGAATGAAATCCCCTAGTCCCCGGGAGGTCTTCACACAGCAGGTGGCAGCCTCGGTGTCGTCAAGTGGTAGGATGATGGAGACTGGTGTACCCTGAGTATCCGTAATTCCGAGTGCGAGTAGGCCATGAATGAATCGTCGGAGGTCCTTTGAGCAGTAGATTCGGGAAAAATACCTGAGGCGTCTGGGCCGTCTCTCCGATGATATAACCAGCAGCTCGGGAAGACACCGTGTCGGGGAGTCCGTTTGGGGAACAACACCTCTGTATGATGAGCCTGGATAAGGGCCTATAGATGGGCTTGGGCAAGGACAGGGAGGTGGGCTTGGGCAAGGACAGGGAGGTGGGCTTGGGCCCGTGGGCTGGGCCACACGATAATCCCCCAACAGTAACCATTACATGTTTTGATTTAGAAATCATATTTCTAACTTGAAAAATAACATTTTCATTTATGCTTGTGTCTTTAAACTTTTGTCTTACAAGAATTTTATAGCATTTGTGTTTTTGTATTGATGTTTTAAGAATGGTTATTCTTGTCACACAAGAATTGTTTTTTGTATATTTATTTAAGTAACTAGTCGAACTAGATACCTAGTTTTACTTGAGCAAATATTTAATTGAGTAAACAATGTTAACTAGTCAAACCAAGTCAATCAATTACAGACTTGACTAACTCATGTGTTGGTATGATTAACGTGTCACACTAATATAATTAGTAACTATTACGGATATCAACAAACAAATCAAATTTGTACAAGAAAGTAAACCTAATATTTTGTTTCTATCTAAATATATTTTTACACATTTGAATATACATAAACATACAATAACATGTATTAAATACATATATAAAAAATGTGTAACATGTACATATACACCACAAAAAAATATATGCATACATATAATTAAATGTGTAAAGATTAAAATAAATATCCAATATATTCAATATATATATATATATATGTTGCATTTAATCAAAATGAAATGCATTAACAAAACATTTTAGTTTACATATATGCATTTAAACCATTTAAACACATATATTCATATTCATGCAATCAATATTACATTATCAAGCAAAACAATAAACCTTATTTATCGTATAAATAATTTAAAACAATATTTAATTTATTCATCAAATGAATAAATCAAATCAATATAATTTATTCAACCTTTGAATATACTAAATCAATATTTAGAAAAGACACAAAATTATTGGCTACTATATATATGAAATAAATTACAAACTATTCTGTATTAAATTTTCAATATTTAAAACATAAGTATTTATATATATATAATCCTATTTTATATATACATTTTACATGTATCATCAAATGATACGTACTTATAAATAATTTATGAAAAAATGACAAAATCATACATTTATGATTTAATAATACAATTTTTTAACCATAAATTTATGTATATATATATATGTAAATCTCATTTCACACACACACACACACACACACATTTATATAAATTACTATAACAACCATTGTTGCATTTATATGTTTAACAACATTTCAAAATGTGCACAAAACAATTTTTCAAAAACCCATTTCTTTTACAAACTACTTTTTGTAAAAAATAGATATCTACTAAAACATAGTATATATATATATATATATTTAATGTATAAACTATTGATACATACATATGTTAAACATACTTTAACACATAAGTAGCCAATATGAAACCACTTTTTCACACCAATTGTTTATGGCCAAAACCAATAACAATATGAAAATCAACATTTTTACCAACTAAAACCAACTTTCCATAATTAATGCCAATGGCACCAATGTACATACATTATGAAAACACTTTTCCATCTATATATACACTTGACCATAACCTTGAATACATGAATTCAAACAAATTTTCATCCATTTACACATTTCAACAACAAAACATCCAAAGGCACAAATTATGGGCAACAATTGTCCATTAACACACAAATGGGTAAAATGGCTCCTAATGAGTTCCAAACTCATTTTACACATTACATCACATGTAATCAATATCCCAAAGGTTCCATAATCATCATTCACATCATCTAAATACATTAGAAAGGATGGAAAACAAATTTTCTACCAAGAACCCAAAGTGGCTGAAATATAGCCATGTAGCTACCTTTGTTGTTTTCATCCAAAACACAAGCAAATCAACATCCAAGCCATCTGTTAGTGTGTATGCCTTAGAAACCATTCGTGTTGTCGGTTTCAGGGCTTTTGATCTTGTATAAACTTTATATTTATTAATAAAAGAAATTGTT
>JAVXUL010088824.1:0-23297 GCA_035590515.1 Trichilia minutiflora | reverse complement strand
AGGATCCATGCGATAAACTTATTGCTCGATCTAAAGCATATAAAAACATGTAGATATCTTTAAATAATGTTCAAGAGAGGAATGAGAACAAAAAAGATATCCACTTATAACTCTGAGGTGGCAAGCCACTCTCTCGATGTTCTCCTCGTGATAGGGATCCTCTAATCAAAACTCTTGTGCTTATACACATACATACATACAAATGTAAGGTTTAACAACCTTCTTATACAATATAATCATGCTATAAAATGCATGATGCACATGATTACTAGTAGATCTATTATAATGATCCTTATTACTCATTTATTAGATAAATAACTTGTTTGTTTCTCTCCCTCTCTCTTTCTTTCTCTCTCTATATAGCTAACTTTCTCAAAGTTATAATATACTTAACATCTTAATTTATCAATCCAATTGATAAATAAGAATATGCTTAAATTTTTAGGTTTTTGAGATCCCTAATATTTTTTTTTTGATTCGTGCTTAATGGTAACTCAAATCAAATAAATAAGTTGAGGGATGTACATAACCTAAGCTTATAGATAACTTTTGAACCACTCTTTGTTTGATTCAGCTACTTGGTTATTGTTAATCCATGGTTCTTTTCTCTCGATTCCTCTCGAATCGTCAAGTAATACTCTGACCAAATGGTGTTTCCAAGCTTTGGTGTTGATTCTTAAAGCGATTCTATAAAGAACAAAGAAGATTGATAGATATTTGAGTGAGAAATGGTTTGGATTTAAAAATAAAGAGAAATGAGTTTCAAACGAGGGAGAAGGAAAAATAGAGAAGATGAGCCTCGATTGTAAATATATAAAGGGCTTTGAAATGATCAAAATATCCCTCCAAATCATGTTAAAATATCCGATAGGTCCTTAAGTATTGATACTTTCCCTTTAAGATCGATACTTTATCTCGAAAATGGGTTCTAGGTTCATCAATGTATTCAAGTATTGACACGTCTCATCTCAAGTATTGATACTTTTTTCCAAAAGTACCTTGATAAAGTCTGCCTTGCATCTTAAAGTATCGATACTTTTCTTCTAAGTATCGATACTCGACTTTACTATGTATAGTGACCCCTAAAATATCAATATACTTCTCAGTAGTGTATTGATACTTGACTCTTCACTGTCAATTGTAGCTCTAAAATATTGATACGTTCTTTAAGTGTATTGATACTCAGGTTTTACCATTTACTATAACCACAGAGTATTGATACTTTCTACCTTAGGCACAAAGTGACAACACCTCCATATACAAGTATCAATAATTCTTCCATTGTTTTGGTACCTTCTACCATTGAGCATAGCGTAACGAAGCCTACGTGTCTAAGTATTGATACTTTCTGACAGTGTATCAATACTCGTAACCCTTAACATCAGATATCGATGCTGTCACCCTTATATATCGATGCTTATCTCTATTTTTTCATCAACTGGGGAATACTGCTTCAAATACTCATAACTTTTGATCTGGATATCCCTATAGAGCTCATAATATATTAATGGAAAGCTCTCTTTGAACTCTAAAAAATGATATAGAAATTTTTTTAATTGGAGTTAATTTTAGGTTAAAAATTTAGTTCTTTCTCTTCAATAATTCATTTAATATCATACACCTTTTCTAATATCGAATTTATAAATAGCAAACCCACTAAGGCTTAGGCAATGTATAGCTACATATATATATATACATTAAAGAAATTACAATAATTTTCTATGTATACAAGGAACGAGGTTCACACATCATCTTAGTGCTTTAATGGTGTTAAATGATCATTTGATGATTGTGAGCCATTGATTGCATGTATTTCATTTATGAAAATGAATTAAATATAAAGAAGAAACCATGGAAGAATACGTTTGGCAAACATGATGGAATGAACAAATGTTGTGTTTTCTATATTGTAATGTTATGAATGTGATATTTTCATGTGATGAAAATGTTATACATGTGTTTAGTACCATAGTATAGCTCGTCCATCATTGAAAAAAATGCATGTATAACATGTATTTTTGATGAAATAATCCTTGTTTAATTGTTAAACATGTTTAATAATTATGTATTAATATGATTAATATTAATTATATTGTAATGATCATGTTTAATGTTATTAAGAGGTAATTGCATTGAAATGATCATTTTTTCGATTTTGATTAATTAACATGCATAGTTGTTATATGATTATCAATTAATGTTGTTTAAATGTTAAACAAATGAAATGATCTTGAATTAATGCAATTAATTGTTAATTGTAATTAATTGATCATTTAGAATGTATATAGGGTTCAACTAACTTAATCATTTGCATAAGTGTTATGTGAATAATTTAATTGATGGCATTATTTAATAGTTAAATATGCTATTTAATTATTTTTAATTGTAATTAACAGTTAATTGCTATTAAATGATAATTGGGATTGCTTTAGGTTGTTCAGCTATTTAGAATTTTGATGATTAAATATTAGTAATCATTAGTTGCTTTATTAATTAGATTTAATTCATTTGATGAATTAATTAAGTACAGGTATAAGCATATGTCATGTGATGATATGTGTATACTTGTAAATGGAATGGCATGATGTATGTTATAATATATTTGATGTATTATCACAGTATAAATATGCCATTTTCAAAGTCATCAAAAGGTTTTTATATGAAAAATTATCATTTTTGGAAGCTTGAACAAGTTAGCCAATTATTGTGTGCAAAATGTTTAGCATTGCATTATTTTACAAGGCTTTAGTTACTTGGTCATATAATATTCATGAATTTTATCAAAATTGTTTTGACAAGGTTGAATGAAGTCAAGAAAAAGTTAACAAAAGCTTGACTTGTTCTAACAAAATCTTGACTTACTATTATATTTTTAATAAATATAAAATGATTTGGTTTGTTTGTTTTTGAAAATGTATAAAAACATAATCATTATGTTAGAATGACTATGTATGTTGACTTTGAATTATGTAATTTATAAGTTAACCTAATTATTTAAGCAATGATATTACTTATTCAACAAGTAATCTTAGGTTGAGCAAAGCAGTCTGATTATTCGAATGTCGAATAATAAGCCGAACTGACAATGTTATCACTTATCAGATGAGTTATAATTAATCAAACATAGAATTTTAGAATCGAATCATGATAATACATCCATGCAAGATGAGTGTGATTAGCAATCGCAGAATGGTTGTGAGACAAATAATCTGAATTGAGCAAATAAAATTATTTATGAGATAAATAATTTTTAACACATCAAGTAATGAGATTACTTGTAAGACAAGTATCCTCAACTGAGTCATGTGAGATAAATAAAATTTACGAGTAAAGAACGTACTTGTATGATAAATAACATTACCCAAAAATCACTATTTATATAAATAGTAATTATATGAATAGTAATCCAACTCGAAATAAGTAATAGTATACTTGTGTGACAAGTAATGCATTTTACATAAGTGAATCTCAATTGTATAACAAATGAGATTGAATCGTGCATTTAGGGTGACATGCTTTGTATAATACTATTTATGTGTATATGCATGTATATATGAGATATACATATATATGTATGTATAAAGGAAGATAATTATTCATGAGATGAATATTTATTGGTATTAGTGCTTGGCCTTAATAGATAAGTTTTGTGAAAACTGTTTAAGTCGAGAGAGAGCGTGCATGAGATGTATGCGAATGCTTGAAAATTCTTCCTTAGTAATTATCATATTCGTGCCTCCCATTGTGGGATAGCTAATAATTCTTTAATATAAATTTCTTAAATTTCTATTAAGTGAGGGGTATGAGATTTGTGTAATTAAATTGGGTTATTCAAGTTTTAAAAAAGATTCTATTATGTAAGGCTGAGATGAGAATATTATTCGAAAAAACACAGTGATTTGGATATGACTAATGTAGGACTCCAAGATTTTTATTATGTGAGGTGTCCAAAACTTGAGTAAAGAAAATGAATCGAGTCCTGTATATGATATAGAAAAGAAATGTTTTTTACTAATTGAAATTAACTGACTAAGATTTCTATTATGTGAAGTCAATTAATATAGATGAGAATTCGATTCCTCATTAATTTTTAAAATCCAACAAAATAATTAAGTCTCATATCAAGGAGTGTCGAATTTAAATAGGATAGTGAAAACCGATGAGATCATTCATAATAAATACCTTCAATAGTTAAATTCATTTAGTAATACAATGCACTAACAAATAATCTTTTAAGTCTTTCCAATTCTCTTTGTAATACATAAAAATATCATCTTCTAATATCTTCTTTAGAATTTTGGACAGTCGCATTCTTAAAGGACTAAATATCAAGGATTAGCTAAAGAACTTGAGAATAGTTCTTGAGTTTGAGAGTCTTGGGTATGTCTTTAAGGAGCAGGATGCATTTAATAAATGGCATGTCAAAATCGTTAAGTATAATTTTGCATTATAGCTTTTATGATTCAGAGATCTATAGGCCAAACAAAAAAATGTCTCATTGGCTTTCAACATCTTAAAAATCCTTACAAGAGTTATTTGAAAAATTCCTGGATAATCGAGTATGAGATGTGTACAACCTTATTCAGAATGAGGATAAGGGATAAGAGCATGATAATGTCTACATGGCCAGTGTTAATAGGATTGGTAAATGACCATATAACTATCTCAAGATCCAAAAAAAATTAGACTATTTAAGAAAAGGGAAGTCGAGAAAGCTGAGCCTTCTAAGACATCTAAATCTAAATCCAAAGGATAATGATTTATTGTAGGGTTAAAGGACATTGAAAGAGAAATTGTCCTCAATACCTAGATAATCTTTATAAGACTAGGAAAGGTATATATAGCAATCTCATGATTAAATATGAATTGGGTGTTAATTTAGATATTTATTTATAGGTGATTGATTCAGCTACTATTTTTCATTTTTGTGTGTCATTGTAGATAATGCAAAATAGTTTGGCATTATCAGACAATAAGATCGTCCTATAAATGACTGATAGAGTAATGGTTGCTATAGAATATATGGGATTATATGAGTTAAAATTCCCTCCCAGATACCTTTTGAGATCAGATAAAGTCTCATACTTTGCGTTTACTCTTAGAAACATTATTTCTATAATTGTACTAAGTAATAATGCTCATTATGTATAGTTTAATAGAAATGAATGTTTATTACATTTTAAAAATATATGAGTTGGCAAAGTAGTAAATGTAAATAGTTTGTATGTCCTTCAATTGCATAATAGTTATTCGATTTATTCTTTTTTAATAAAAGAATTCGTGTTAATATAAATCTTAAATATCTGTGTGATCATAGATTAGATCATACAAGAGATCGATGACTTAATTAGCTCAAAGCTAATGTGATATTTATCTCAATGGGTTCGTAACCATATCTAATCTGTGAGTCATGTCTTATGGGAAGATCATCAAATCTCCCTTTAAGAGTAAAGGTGAGAGGGTCAAAGAACTTTTTGATCTCATACATACAAATGTATGTAGACTATTTAGTATGATAGTTAAAGGAGGATTTGAGTACGTCATTACCTTTATCGATGATATGTTTCAATATGGGTATATATATTTGATAAAATATAAATCTAAATCCTTTGAAAAATTCAAAAAAATCAAGAATGAAATCAACAAACAAACAAGCAAGAATATCAAAACTCTGCGATTAAATCATGGGGTGAATATTTAAGTACTAAATTTCAAGAATTTTTAAAAGAAAATAAAATTACCTTATAGATGACTCCTCTGAATGTACCTTAGCTTAATGATGTGTTGGAAAGAAAGAATCATACCCTATTAGATATGTTACAACTAATGGTTAGTTCCAAGATCCACTATTGTACTTATAGAGGCAAGCTAACATACCCCTACAAACACAATGGCAAGTCTTAGCAGACTGCTGTGCACATCTTTAACAAGGTTTAGTCAAAATTAGTCCAAAATATTTTGTATGGATATGAAGTTACAAGAAACGCAGTATCAATTATATTAGTAGTTGTTCAGTATACGTTAAACAGATATAAAGATGTCTATTAGATCGGGTCAGCCCGTGAATAGGATGATCCAATATGAAAAAATGGACTCAAACTAACCTATACCACTATTTATACAGGTTGAGCCAGTTCTAGGTTAAAACAAATGGTTCGTGTTAGTTCCAGTAATTTGGAACTAGAGGCCCGACTTGTAATAAGCCTATTAGAGGCATGAACTGATAGTTCGAGGCTGGTTTAACCTGAAGGTTTAGAATGTAGAACCCATCCTAAAATTAATGATTTATAGGGTACATGTGTAAATACATGATTAGGATATCGCTTGAGGCGTAAAGTGATTAGAAATGAGTTAGGGGTATTTTAGTAATTTGGGTATGGTTACTATAGCAGTATCAAAATTTACATCGGTGAGTACCGTATGAAAGCTTGTAACATCTAGATGATCATGCCATAAACGGTGCTCGAATTGGATAAGTATTGGGAGAATTATGATATTTTTTGACTAAATGGGCAATATCGCGGCCCGATTTCCAAAGTAGCACCCTTGTAGCTAATTTATTTTCTGAATGTTTTAAGATCGGTAGGTTAGTTATAATGTGTAGAGTTCAATGAAAAACGACCGAAAACAAACAAAAATAGAAATTGATGATGCGAAAGACTTTCGAAGAAGGGGTTAAACATCTTGGTAATAAATTTGATGTGGAAAACAAAGCTTACTATAGAGACAGATAACGAAACATAGGTTAGAATGAAAAATAGGATGAAAAATGATCGTTTTACCCTTGAACAACAATGTTATATTAAAATAACAATTTTTCCCTTAAGCTCTATAAATAGGCTATGAGGGTTCATTTGGCAAGGGAGAGGAGGAAGGAGAGAGAAAGTAGAGAGAGTGTGTGTATTTTATCCATAACTTCATGCACACACATCAAATTGATGCATCGCTTACATCATTAGACTCGTGTCGACAAGATGAATCAGCTGTTGGTCACATAATGCCGAAAAAGTCACCAGAACAATACTTAGAGTATACTATAATTTGGATAAAATTTTGATTTTCTTTGCGATTCGACATCAAAAATAGAGAATTGTACCTCGTAAAGACTGAATATACTCCTGATGAGTAGTTCTCATTATAAAACCTTTATTTTTCTTGAATTTAAGAGAAGGATGGATTGATTTATAAGTTGATTGATTTTGGTTGTTTAGTTTGAACTTAGTGTTGTGATTGGTAACATCGAATTGACAATAATGTGGTGTTATTGCATGAATGTAATATTGGGTGTATTAGACTTAAAATTTAGAAAAAATTTGATTAGGAGCACTTGACATACCAAGTATTCGATGAAATGTTTGAATGACTATAGTTGTTGATTTATTATGAATATGATGATTAGGAATGTTGCCAAGAAAGTGCAATACTTGATGAGATGAATGAATTATGAAACTTTGTAGTGAGATGGATACAATTAAGTAAAATGTAGGAAGATATGGCAATTGTATACCAAGTGTTCGATAAAATGACTAAATGATGTGTTGATTGATGTATTAAGAATGAATGGCTTGAGATGTTTTGTGACATGAGTTATGAGATTTATGGACTACTGTTTTGATGTATGTACTTATGATCGAGGCCAAGAGGCCATCATCATAGCTTTCGATCTTATATGGGGATATGCCTTTATTTTTTCTTCACTTTCTTGTTTTATTAATTATATGGTGGTTATTAAAAGACTTACATTTTATTGTCTTAGGGCATTATAAATTGGGATATGATCATAATAAGGAGGCGATAGTTATACTTGTTGTGTGGTGATTGGGATGGTCTCTTCTTTGTGATTAAATGATGATGTGATATGTTGTTATTATGGATTTGAGGTCGAAGGCCGATTATGAATATTGTTCTTTGATGATATTATGTGATTTGTGGCATTATTTGAATATGTATGATGGTCAAAGTGCCATTGCTTTTATTTGACCTTGTGTGCCATTATGTATTATTTTTGGCCTTGTGTGCCATTAGGTATCATTTTTGACCTTGTGTGCCGTCGAGATTAGTCTTATTGCTTTTGGCCTTATGGGCCAATGTGATTGTTTTGGCATTGGGATCCATGATTATTTATGTTGGCCTTGTGCGTTAATGTTGTTGCGTGCCAATGTTGTTGTTTGGTCTTGAGAGCCGTGTTATTTATGTTGGTCTTATATGCCATGATTTGATTATTTGACCTTGTGTGCTATGTTTTCCTTATATCGGCCTTGTGAGCCATTTTTATTGATTTTGTCCTTATGAGCCATGTTTTTGTTTGGTTTATGGGTGATAGATCCACGTGGATGAGATAGGTGAGTATCCAACAGACGACAGGAAGGCGATGACTTTTCCACTATATCGTGAGGAACTCCACTAGTATTGAGATAGATAAGTGTCCAATAGACGATAGGAAGACAAGTGTTTTTGCACTGTGTTATAAGTAACTTGGTTCGAGTTATTAGAGGGTTCCAACAGACGATAGGTGGCGATATGATCTCACACTGTGTCGTGAGGAACCTATTGGTTGTGTATATGCTTTATATGATGAATTACAGTTTTTCTATATGGTTGATAATTGACTTATGGATGAGTTGTTTAGATACTATAATTGAGGCCAGAAGACGGCCATTATGTTTTGCTTATGCTATGACTATGTGATGTTGATTCGATTTGGATGCTTTATTGGTGCAAGTATTATTGTGTATTTCGATTTGGATTGATTATAGATAACTGAATGAATTATCGTTGATGATTGAGTGGTAGATGAAAATGATTGGAATAGGGGTTGGTACTATGGGTTGACTAGAATGAGATGAGAAGTGATAATGAGGAAAGAGAGTAGAAAGAGGTTATAGTTCATATACAAGTGTATACATTGTAAAGGCAATGTATTAGTTGATGTGTGGGTATATGTATAGCTTGCCTGCATACTGAAATGGTGATTATCTAACCAATGTCTATCTTGATTATGTTATCAAACTGTTTTGGATTACAGGTCGAGTGACCTACTCACTGGGCTTATTAGCTTACTACTCTATAGTTTTTAGTTGTACAGGTCTATCCTAGTTACCAGGCTCCTCTACAGCATCGCAACAGTAGTTCGTTGTATGTCCAGTCTCTTTACGGAAATAAATTGCATAAGTTTATTAATGTGAGCTTTGTATGAGTGTGGATTGATTGAGTATATAGTAGTTGGACCAACTCACGACGTTCCTTTGTAGGGTAGGATCGGCTTGCAGAGGGGCAGTCATGACACAGAACCCTCCATTTTTTATCGCCAAAAGAATAAAAAATAAAAAAGTTTTTACTACCTGTACAACCTACAAATTATAGGCTACTGTTCTAGTACAATGTCGTACTTTCAATTCTTTTCATCTCTCAAATTCTTAAGTCTTAACAACTCTCAATAATTTGCAATTGTTATAAAATATTTAGTTGTTGGCAATTTGAGATTAATAATTGTATTATATTAATATATATTATTTAATTTATTTGTTAAATTTTTTTATTTAGAAATTAGATTTAGTATTTAAATAAGTTTTTATTTTTAATTAATTATTATTTATATTATATTTTATTATTATTATTGTTAATTTTATTAAAAATTAATTAAGTTTTTAATAATAATTAATTAATAAGTTTTTATTGATAATTACTATTGTTTATATTCTATTTTTATTATTATTGTTAAGTTTAATAAAAATTTTAATTTAGTATTGGTAACTAGAATTATTGATATTATATTTTATTATTATTGAATTTAAATAATTTTAAAATTATATTTTGAAATTAGTTTTAGTATTAAAATAATTTTAAAATTTTATTTATTAATTGTTAAATTTTAAAATTAAAGTTAGCATTAAATTAATTATTAAATTTTTGTTATTAATAACTTAATTTTAAAAATTGAAAGCAAGTAATTTATTTTTTTATTAATTTCAGAATTTAAGTTAGCATTTAATTATTATTATATTTTTATTGTTAAATACTAAATTTAAAAATATAGAATTTAGTAATTTAATTTTATTATTAATTTAAAAATTGAAGTTAGTATCTAATTAATTATTAAGTTTTGTTTGTTATTTACTATTATTTATATTATATTTTGTTATTATTGCTAATTGTATTACAAATTTTAATTAAGTTAGAATAGTTAATTTTATGTTAGTATTGTTAATCAAAAGTTATTTGGAGTGTTATTTATTTATTTTATTGTTAATTAGAATTATTTATATTATATTTTATTATTATTGAATTTAATTTATTTGTGTTAGGAAGTTAGAATTGATTTAAATTTTTTAGTTTATGATTAATTATTGTTGTTAGTTATTTGGAGTGTTATTTATTTATTTTATTATTAATTACAATTATTTATATTATATTTTATTATTATTGAATTTAATTTAATTTGTGTTAGGAAGTTAGAATTGATTTAAGGTTGAAATATTCCTTTCGTTGTATTTTTTTAATTAACTAATAAAAATTTATATCGTTAGAGGTATTTTTATATAAATTTTTATAATTCAAATAATTTTTTGATTAATTTTAATTAATTAAAAGAATTAATTTAACTAAAATCGACCTAGAACCGAAATCGATTCGGAATCATTTGACAAACAAAATGGGCTTGAACTAACCTATAACTGTTTCATCCCCAGTTTTGAACTAATTCAACCAAATATGAGTTATGAGATCAGCCCAAACTAACCTGTTATAGTTATCAATTTGGACTGGTTCTATTCTCTCTAATTTTTCAAGTTTAGAACCATTAGTTCAGGTCTGTTAGACACTACCAAGTAGATGAGATCTAATAAATTTGACAATAAGTAGGAGATAGATCAGTTTATAGGATATCTTAAAGATAATTTAGGATATTACTTTTATTTTTCTTCCAATCAAAGAGTTTCTGTCACGCCCCAAGGTATATTCAATCACCCTAAAAATATGTCTTGAGAGCCTGTAAGGCCTTACAAAATCTTGTTTCAAAAATATTTATGCGACACTTCCAAATAAGCTCATCCAAACACCCAAACTTCGAAATAATTTTAACCAATCGACAAACACTTCAAAATATACAATCCGTTTTATCCATCAAATATTAAAGCATTTTACGATGCATCATCAAATAAATAGAAATAAAAATCAGTACAAACTGGTTTACAAATATGTTTACAATTCTTAAAGAGTCAAATCATTATAATAATAAAAACTAATAGAAATAAAATAACTCCAGTGGACTACGAACCATGCAATGTGAGTCGGTCTATCATATACATGATGCTTGCAACACCTAGAGCGATCACCACCAAACCGATGCGCGTAACTTTCTTATTTATCCTGAAACTAGAGAGTGAGGGGGGTAAGTATACAAGAGTATACTCCTTGAGAGAACTAAAAATTTTGATTATATAAATAGTACTCAATCCAAATTATAAAAGCATAGATTAAACATATCATAAAACTACTTGAATTAAAATATTTCTTTTAGTTTGAAAACTTCAAAACGGGTATTGAAATCATTGGTCTGGCTCTCTTTCCCATTGATTACCCTGACCTTGGGCATCCCAAGGTTATCAGTGGATTTTATATATAGAAAAACATGCTATTATAAAAATTCATTTTTGAATGCAAATGATATAATAATACATGGTTTGGTTAGATAAAAACAAGCCCACCATTGATGTTTGCCTCGAATTAGTCACGTGGTGACATCCGTGACTAATTCGACTCCACGTGACTAATTCGACGAGACTCACAAGTAGTCAAATCACCACTCATGATAATAATATGTACCATACATCACCCTTACCTGTGAAGTCTCTACTCACCTAGGCGACCCCTCTCCTCAGGCTGACTCTAGGCTACCACATACCACACTCACCTAGGTGACCACATCTAGGTGGTCTCTCTTAGGCTACCACACCCTATAGTTACAGTAAATATCCAGACCCTCATGGCCGTTATCACCAATATGTAAATCATAAAATCTGACCCACTGGCTGTATCATCATCATAAAATTATCATACAACTCAATCCATGTAAAATCAATATCCACATAATCATAAATAAGGTATAAACATCTTATAAATTAGCCATCGACCATCATTCATATAAAACATATTCATCAAGCTAGTTAAATCCATCATACAAACCATATCTTATTTCAAAACCATATGAAAACATATATATACTCCTTTTTGTACAAACAAGTGTAATAAGTAAAATCATTTATAAAACATTTATAACAATTTAGAATATTTCAAAACTTGAAATGAAACAATAAAAACAAGAAGTTGTTCACTCACAGCTTAGGGAGGGTATATACTCCCTAATTCCTCTCGTTTTTTAGCAGCTCACGCATATTCATCGATCGTGTACCGTAACCTAAACATATATATATATATATCAAAACATATCAATAACGAATTCTAAACCTCAAATGAGACTTATACACGTGTAATGAATGCTAACCCAGGTTTTTTAAAATTGGTTATTATGCTAAATCAAATAAAACCTTCATTATTCGATCGATTATCCAAATTCTCATTACTATGAACCCACATTATAATTAAACTAGCATATTTTGATTCGGTCTCGTAACTTCGACAAGTGGACCCCTTTTTTTGTTAGATCAGTACTTTGGGTACTGTTCACACCAAATTATACTTTTTTGAATTCATATCTGAAGAAGTTTAGCAACTTAACCGACTTTATTATAACCTAACTAACACATAAAACCTAAATGTACACAATAAATCTAGCCGAAATCTCCTCAGATGAACGGTAAAATCCATAAATATGAAAATTGATAAAATAAAAGATGGGGGATATAGATAAACTATAATCGAAGTCCTTTGCCTCGTGGTAGCATTGGTTTGCTTTGATTTTGCCTCAAACTCAGAAAATCCCAAAATGGAAGCTGAAACCCTAACTCCCCTTTTTGATTCTTATGCTTTAAACGTCAAATCGAAGCCTGTAGAGTGTTTAAATGCATAGAATGTAGTGAGAAATCAAGAAGGAATTGAAGAAATCACAAAAATAGGGTGATGGGTTTACATGACAGAAGAGAGAACGGAGGAGAGGGAGAGAAATGAGAGAAAAACCCTGAGGAGAGGGGGGTTCAGCCCCTATTTATAAAAAGAGGATAAAATTACTATTTTACCCTTAAAAAATATAAGGAGAAGCTTATAGAATGAAGGCAAAATCATTATTTTACGATCGAACGAATCAAGATTCATTCGAACGAACTGCCTACTTCGATCGAACAAACTAGGGATCGTTTGAATGAATTCTTCAACACCTCAAAAATTTTAGGGAGCTTCCATTTTATTGATCAAACAAATCCCATTTTATTTGGACGAATCAGGTATTTTGGCTGAATGATTATCTTGTTCAATTAAACGAAGACTAATTCGATCGAACGAACTTTCCCCTTCGTTCGAAAACGAATCTAAAGCAACAAAGTTTATAGGGAATCTCTAAAATATCGATCAAATAAATCACCCTATTTGATCGATCAAACCTGTAAAAATAGAAAATTTCACTTGAGTCCTTCCCAAATTTAGAAAATATCATTAGGGTTCCACTCAAAATAAAACTAATATTTAATTACATTGAGGTTCCTGTATTCACAACCCCAAAACTTTATCTTAACTAATTCAACTCTCATAATTAATTATGAAGCCATGTCAATATGTAAACGATGAACGAGGTGAATGCAAATGTATGTATAGTAAAAATATAAAACTATCATTATACCCTTGGATTCTAGGCACAGGGCTCACAGTTTCGATCAGTAGAAACACACACTTCTTAGAGAAAGAGTTTTTTGAAGAAGGTGGTGCGGGTAAAGAAATCAAGTTAAAAGATCAGTCCTTAGAAACTTGAGTTGATAATGCTGATGTTCAAAAGTCTAGTCAACAACCCTCTATATCTATTAACCCAGTTTTAGCTTGAAAATCTACTAAGTTTCCTAAGCTCCCTAAGAGATATGAATTTCTCAATAAGTAAGATTTCAAATCCTACTTAGTGAGAGAGACAGATCATAATAATGATCCAAAAACTTACGAGAAGATAATCGTAGATAGAGATTCAGAAAAGTGGTTAGAGACAATAAATTCTAAAATAGAATTCATATATATAAATCAAGTCTGGATGCTTATTGATCTATTAGAGAATAGTTTCCATCGATTGTAAATAGATCTTCAAGAGAAAGATTAATAAGAATGGATAGGTAAAAACCTATAAAGTACAGCTAGCTATGAAGAGTTATACTTAAAAATAATGGTTGGATAATGAGAAAACCTTTTCACCATTACGATGATAAAATCCATCTATATTATGCTAGCCTTAGTTATATACTATGATTGTAGGATTTGATAGATGGATGTAAAGACAACATATCTTAGTAGCTTCATTAAGAATGTCTATTTATTAAATAGCTTATCAGATTTATATCCACCATTGAATCAAATAAGATATACAAGTTACATTGAATCATTTATAGATTGAAATAAGCCTTTATAAATTAAAAATTTCGGTTTAATGAGATAGTCAAATAGTTTAATCTCAAAAACTGGAATAAATCTTATATATACAAGTGAATTAAGAATCATACTATTACATTTCTAATATTATATGTAGATGATATTTTATTAATAGACAATGACAATGACGTAGGTATGATGATAGAGATGAAAATCTGATTATCCAAAAACTTCTCCATTAAACATTTGAGAGACGTGCCTTATGTTTTGGGGATATAGATATATAAATATAGATTAAAGATGATAGTTGGATTATCCCAAAAGTTATACACTAAAAAGATGCTAAAGAGATTCAATATGGAGAACACCAAGAGAGTTCACTTGCCCTTCAATTATAGTTTTTATCTTTTTATAGATGATGGTTCAAACATTGATGAAGAGTATCAATGGATGAATGGATGTATAGCATGCCCTATCTATTAGCTATTAGTAGCTTAATGTATGTCATACTGTGTACACGACTTGATATACCTTATGCTATAAGTGTTATTGAAAGATATCAAGCCAATCTCAAGGAGAAACACTAGTTAACAATTAAGACAATCATTAAGTACTTGAGAAAAACTAAGGATTTAAATATGAGTTATGGATCTCAAAAGTGAAATATCTATGGATACTCAGATTCAGACTTTCAATCAGACGTGGATGATTACAAATTTACATCTAGTTTTATCTTTTTGTGTAATAGAGATGCTATCAGTTAGAAAAATTTTAAATCGATAATAACAATTGACTCCAATATAGAAGATGAATATATTATTGCTTCAAATCCAGTAAAACAAATTGTCTAGATGCAAAAGTTCGTATCTAAACTTGGTGTGGTTTCTAACATGACTTATCTGATAAATATATTATATGACAATATTGACGCTGTTATACAGGTAAAGAAACCACGAGCGCATCAGAAGTCCAAACATATTCAGTTGAGATACCACCTTTCGAGAGAATTTATTGGTACTAGAGAGATAATCATACAAAAGATATCTTTAACAAATAATGTATCTGACTCTCTCACTACAGTGAAAACACTGAAGCAGCTAGACCATAATATCGAGAAGATGGGTATTAGATATAAAAACGAATGACTTTAGTGCAAGTGAAAGTTTGATGGTGTAGTATACTTTAGAAACTATTTGTGTTATTAGTTTCAAGGTATAAATATAATGTAATGTATTACTATATATATGTACTATACATATATATTAATGAAGAAATTATTTCTTGTTTATATTTATAAGTCACTTCCTTTTTTTAATCATACTAATAAATGGAGTAGACATATTTATATTCAAAAAATAATGATTATCAAACTGTTTCCTACGTACGTAGTATCAACTGGCCATCAATATCGTATAGTAGGCTCATAAATATCTCTGGTAAATATCATGAGATAATATTAGTATATGTGATATGATAATCATGTCATTAGGATATTAGTGTGGATTAACAGTTAGAGAATTATTTTTCGAACATGACCAAAGAAATGATGAATCATACAGAACACAAGCAGTTAATGATTTATCATTTGATTGTAATAGTGTGTGACGTACTCCTTTGATTTGAGACATTGTAATTGTTATCTTATATAAATGCAAATGGTTCATATGATGTATAAGTACAAAATTAATCACGTCTTGTACAAGAAATCGATTTAGTCATAGGTTGTTTATATTAGGATGTCAATGACTGTCAAGATGGGATTCATCGACTCGATGTATATAGGATTCGAATTACAGTTAACTCGATCCAGATTCAAGTTCCCAACAGACACTAGTAAACAACTGAAGTACTAAATCCTGACCAAGGATAGAGGTGGGCATATACGGTTTGGATCAGTTTGAGATAAAATTTTAAACCAAACCGTATGTTGTGATTTAAAAATAAATTAATCCAATCAAATCCATTAATATATTACAAACCAATCCAAACCAAACCGCAAAGTGCAGTTTAAAGCGATTTGAATTCGCGGTTTGGACTATATTATAAAATTAATATATAATAATTGATTATTATTAATTCTATAATTTCTCATTAACATTTAAGAGTAAGTTTTGTGAAAAATTTTTTTAACCCATTTGTGAATAATTTTTCTTTATTAATTATTATTATATAGAAGATATGAAGCCAAATCATATATAATTTATAATGATAAATAAATAATAATAAAATTTTTATAAAATAATATTAAGCGGTTTGACTTGCGATTTCACGGTTTGGAATTGATTCAATCCATAATCCAAACCGTGAACAGCGATGTAAAAAATATCAATCCTTAAGTCGATCCATAAATTTTTAAAACTGATTCAAACCGTTAATTTTTGTGATTTAGATTGGTTTGGATTGGATCGGATTGAAAATGTCTACCCATAGCCAAGGAATGATAAATGTCATACAAAAGAGTTCGTAGTAACAAGTTTAATACATAATGACTAATGGTTCGTACAGACATTGAGTTTAAGGTTTTGACTTTTTGTGAGCCTTGACTTAGTCTGGATTAGATGACAAAGGGATATTATCCATACAGTATATACAATTAGGATTAAACGATTTAATGAATCTCAATTTTTTTTTTTCATTTTGACTTAAGGATTATAATACATTGCTAGGTGCTAATTATAGTCGTTGAGTATTTGAAGAGTTCAGAATAGAATCGATGAGATTGATTTCAAGTTATGGCTAACACTATAGTGAACCTAAGAGGTCACAACCAATACCATTTGTTTTCTTGCTAAGTGAGAGAGATTAAATATTATTTGTAAGAGGACTAACACTCTCGGAGATAATATTCAATCAAAAAGTGTTAATTGGTTATACGTTAAATAGTTTAATAGAACCGAGAGCTTGATAAATTGACCCGATTATAACTTAAACTAAGTTATAATATTTTATTAATATTTTAAAATATAAATAAAATTAATTAAAGTTGATCAAAATTGGTTTGACTAATTTTAGGATAAATTTGACATTAAATTATTTAATAAGGACAAACTTGTTATTTTACCCTTTACTATTATGAAGCTTGTTAAACAAACTTTGGCCTCACTTGTCATTAACTTAATTATCAAGGGAAATTGAGTAATTTGATATGGACTATAAATATTGGTCAATTTTTAATTTTTAGGCAAGTTTACATTTTTGCAAAAAAATAAAAGATTCAAGCTCTCATTCTCTCTCCACTCTCTCGACCAAAGCAAGAAGATATATGGGATTTTGATTCTTGGAGGTCTCAATGATTTTGGAACTTAATTCTTTATCAAACAAAGGCTAAAGGTTAGCCATTTAACTAATTTTGATAATTATGTCTTGTTTAAACCACAAAGCACGTATATATAATTAAACCCTAATTAATATTGTAAAATTTTTAACAACATAACAATGAAGTATTTGAAAAATATGAATTATGAATATATTTGAATATCTAAATTTGAATGATCTATTTGTTTTTGTCTAAAGCCTAAATGTAAGTATTATTCTTTAACCAAAAATATATGAAAAATAATACTTTTGTCTTTATATTCTTATAATTTTAAATACAAAATAAATAATAAAATTTTAAATTTTGTTATAATTACTTATATTTTGTACGTGTGTGTGTGTGTATATATATATATGTATGTATGTATAATTTATATGATACTTTGATGCTTTAAATTAAAATAAAAAATAATATTGACACTATTTTATTATATTAATTTTTTTTAAGTTGGACAATTCCTTGACGATAAACATAGTATGTATTGAAAAGAAAAAGAAAGTGTTAGCTTCTTATACCAGTAAGTATATATGTAAATAAATAAATTAAGTAAGAATATTTTTATACATACATTCTATTAAAATTTCAAACTTTTAAAATTTAGATAAAAAAACAAAAGCCTTTAGTAAAAGTGTCTTAAAACAATAATTTACAAATAAAATTTTTTTCGTAACCAAACCTTAAGCAACACTGTCAAACCCTGACCTGCGGATCCCACCTGTGATAATCGCCACAGACCTCTAGGGTGTACTCAATCACACAAAATACAACCTGTAGGCCTATAAGGCATTCACAAAATCAATTTTCAAAACACTTCCAAATCAATCCAGCCTAACACCCAAGCTCCAAATAAATAAAACAAAGCCACAAATACTTCAAATATATCTATGCGCACAAATAAATAAAAGCACTCATCACAATAAAATCTGTGGGGATTGATTTATCCCGAATTAAAAGTCAAATATTTATTACAAATCTGTATGTCATTTATCAAATCTCACACATAAAAGAAGAACTGAAAGTGACACCAGTTGACTATGGACTTAAAAGAGTTAGTCGATCTGGCTATACCTGAACCTTCAAATTCTGGAGCGATCACCACCACCAGCACTTACCCTATTGTTTTCCTAAAATTGGAAGGTGAGGGGGGGTGAGTATACGAAAGTATACTCCGTGAGTGAACGAAATAAAATATAATTAAAATCATGTAGGATATATTTATACATTCAAATATTGATCACTCAATAAGTAAGAAAAATATAAATCTTAAAATGGTAAACAAGAAGAAAACTCTTTACTTTAAAAGTTTTCAAACTACATTATGAAAATCATTGGGCTGGCACATATTCCTGGTAACTACCCTGGTCGTGGGTGTTCCGAGACCGTCAGTGGGTTTCGTATGTAGGAAAACATGTTATTTTGTATAAACAAATTTAAAATGCAATAATTTAAAATATGCAGTGTTTATCAGAAAATGTGCCTAACACTGATGTTTGCCTCGTGTAGCCACGGGATGACATTCGTGACTAACTCGACGAGAATCATACGTGGAAAAATCCCATCATCATCACAACAACACTACAACCATATAACGGTCCACCTATACAGCCTACACTCACCTAGGTGACCTCTCTCCCAGGCCAACCCTAGGCTACCACATAACACTCACCTGGGGGTCCACTTTCAGTGAACTCCTCCCCAGTCTACCACCCTGTAGCTACAGTAAATAACTGACACACAAGGTCATTATCACCCATGCATATAATCATAAAACTTGGCCCTCAAGCCATATCATCATCATAAACACAAAATGTGGCCCATTGACCGTAGTATCACATAACAAGTATAAATCTGGCCCACTGACCATATCATCATATAGAACACGTATATAAATCAATTCATTTTTAAATCAATATAAAATCATATAATAAACTTTAATAAACAAAAACATCTATATTATCTTTGCATTTCATCGTATGCATATAAAACAGGATTTAAACAGAATAGTAAAACTAAGAATAGTCCACTCACTACTTAGGGAGGGTATACACTCTCTAGTTCCCCTTGTTCCTCAACGAGTCTCACGAGTACCTCAATCTCGAACCGTCGCTTAACCACATGCATAAAAATACTATCAATACACGTTTCAATATATATAAAAGTTCGAATGCGTGCAATGCATACTATTTTGGGTTTCTAACATTCGGACCATTACGCGTAAACTTCTAAAATCTTCATTAAACCTCTAATTACCTAATTAATATCGACATGGACCCACATTGCAGCTAAACCAACTCATTTCGATTAGTATACATGATCCTGACTAGTGGGTCCCATGTACTTGTCGAAACAATAACCGGAGTTACTGTTTATGCTCACCAAATTTCTTCAAATTATATTTCTAGCTCCCTATCGTCCTACTGAGCTATTCTACAATCTATCTAGCATTCGAAAACTACAATGCACGTGCGAAATCTATCAAAATCTATCCGAATAGACAGTGAAACCCATACGAATTAAAATGTATAAAATGGCAAAATGAATATGCAAACAACCTAGAAACGAAGCTACGAACCTCGTGGTGTGGTCGGTTTACTTCGATTTCGCCTCCAAACCGAAGAAAGCCATATGTTTTCTCTGAAACCCTAGCTCCTCTTTGCGATTTCTGCACCCCAAATCAACCAATCGACGCTCGTAGGTAATTAGACGCGTACAATGCAGCTCGTCGATGAAGAAAAATCAAAGTTTGAGCCAAATGTGGCTGAACCTAGAGAGAGAAACAGAGAGAACGTGAGATGAAGGAGAAAGAGGAAAAAAAGAAGCAGAATCGTCCAATCCAATCCCTCAGCCCCCTTTTTATAAACTTAAGGATGAAATTACCATTTTACCCTTAAAAAATACAAGGGAGAATCTTCTAGAAGTGGGCAAAATCATCATTTTGTGCCTGTTCGATCGAATTCGTTCGAACGAATAATGCCTTCGATCGAACGAATCTGGCACTTTTAAAGTCAGAGAGCTCCCCACTCATTTTTTTCAACGGTCGATCATTCGTTCGAATGAACTACTATTTGATCGAACGAATTCGGCTCCAAGTTTTCTAAAGAGTTCCTCCCTGATTCGTTCGAACGTCTAGGGACTTCGTTCGAACGAATTACCCGATTCGATCGAACTAATTCTGCATTCGTTAGAACGAATTGCACACTTCTCATTTTCATTCTCGAAACCTTATTATAACAAATCCAACTTTCCAAATGACTAAAGAATTGCACCCACACGCGCACGGGATATAAAATGAATGCAGATACATGAACAGGAGGAGTAAGAAATGACAAGTATACCCTCAGGGTTTAAACACGGATCTCACAGATCTACCCTCCTTAAAAGAATTTTGTCCCCAAAATTTAACATACTTTAATACTGGAAAAGATGAGGGTATTGCCGTAATATCTGTAGTTCAGGCTCCCAAGTTATCTCCTCGACTACATCGCTCTTCCATAAAACTTTTACCATAAGAATAACTTTACTTCTCAAAGTTAGCTCTTGTAGATCAAGTATGGCCATAGATTGTACTTCACACTTCAAATCTTCTCTCAAGTCGATAGGTGGCATATTAATGACATGAAAAGGGTTATGTACATACTTCTTCAACATAGATACATAGAAGACATCATGTATCCTCTGCATCTCTGGCGGTAACTCCAACCTATAAGCCACTGGATCAATTCGCTCAATAATCTTGAAAGGTCCAATAAATCTTGGATGGAGCTTTCCTCGATTCTAAAATTGAATCACTCCTTTCTAGGGTGATACCTTCAAAAATACCTGCTCACCCACATTGAACTCCAAGTCCCTTCTTCTATTATCCGAGTATGATTTCTGTCTATCTTGGGCAGTCTTCAACCTGTCTCGAATGATCTTTACTTTTTCTGTGGTGGCTTCAATTAACTCAATATTATCTAGCTTCCTTTCGCCCCCTTCATCCCAACATAAAGGAGTTCTATATTTTTACCCATACAGAGCCTCATATGAAGCCATTCCTGTGCTGGACTGATAGCTGTTGTTGTAGGCGAATTCAGCTAATGGCAGATATCGATCCCAGCTTCCTTAAAATTCTAACACACACCCTCTCAGCATATCTTCTAGAGTCTAGATAGTCCTCTCAGATTATCCGTCTATTTGAGGGTGATATTCAGAACTGAAGTTCAACCTTGTACCCATAGCTTTCTGTAGACTGGGCCAGAACTGAGATGTAAAACAAGAATCTCGATCTGACATAATTGTCACAGGCATACCATGTAACCTCACAATCTCTACCACGTACAATCTTGCTAGCTTCTCAATAAGATACTTGGTTCTAATAGGTAGAAAGTGAGTAGTTTTCGTCAATCTGTCTACAATCACCCATATTGCATCATACCCAGATTGCGTACGCAGTAGTTGTTATGGAGTTTAGCCCATAAACCCTAGGATCTTTTCTAAGTTCTCTAAGCATGCAATTATAGAAATTTTTAACTTTTGAAAATCCAAAGCAAGTGAATGATGAATTGCTCACCTAAATCCATTTCTAATGAAGCTTGAAGTCCTTCCCCAAGCCTCCAAGAGTATCCACACTCTAGTATGTTGAAGATGAAAGTGGTAGAATGATTGAAAACTTGGAAACCTTTGCAAAACAATTTTGCAAACACTTGGCAATCATACATCTATATCTCTCCATATATGTGTGTGTATGCTTGCTATTTTGGAAAGAGCCATGAAGAAGACCAACTCTTTGCTCTCTTTCATCTCCCTTTCTTGCTTAGAAGCTTGGAAATCAAATTTCCAATTTTTTCAAATCAACGGCCAAGAGGTATTTGAGCTCTTTCTCATTTGGTTTGTTTTGTTTAGCTAAAATGAAAACCATTTTTCTCTAATCTACTCTCCACCGTAACATATATACATATATATATATATATATCAAATAGAAATTGAAAGCTCCAATGCCTTCCACATTTTCAATTCATGAAGCAAAAGCAAATCAATTTTGTTAATGGTGAATAGGTGGCATCCACCATAACAAACCAACCAATGAAAACAAAACAAATATATATGTATGTGTATGCTTCTAATTGATGGAAAATTTGCTTTTATCCAAAATAAATATTATATATTATTATTATTACAAATAATAATAATAATAATAAATATAATTATATATATATATATATATACACACATACATATATTTAACAAACCCCACATTTATACCTTAATTACATAAATTAAGGATATTGAACAATTCATGGCCATTGGATCCAATGCATATTTAAGAGATTAAGCAAAACGAGAATACTTGACGAACAACCATTGTCCCAAGTATTACTTAAGTATCCATTTAATTTAAATAACCTTTATTTAATAAATAACAAATAAACAATTCATTTGTGTAAATAAATGGATACTAATTTATAATTAATAAATAAACAATTTA
>JAVXUL010088814.1:0-23298 GCA_035590515.1 Trichilia minutiflora | reverse complement strand
CCTCCTACCCCTCGAATAGAAGATGTATTGGTGGAGATTTTAGACCGAGTATGAAAAACGCCTCCCACCAAGTACTTTAGGACTTAGAATATTTTTTGTATTATTTTGTATGTACAACATATACATGTATTATCCCAACTCTTTATGAATAGAAAGGAATTTTGCTTACTTTTATGTGTCTCTCGGGCCAATTTTTCTTCTTCACTTAACTAATTCTAAAGAAACTTTAATCATAACTTGAGCACAAATTAGATAGGTAAACATAATCACTTACTGTGCTTTGGGGGTGACCATAAATATCTCGGGTTTAGAGGTATTTTTAAAGAGCCTTGGGGCTTGATTTCACCTGAGATCCTAGGAGCATCCTCAACTAGGGTCAAGAGTCTTCAGGAATCTTCATTTGGTGAGCCTTGGAACTTAACTCCACCCGAGACCCTAATAGCTTTCTCAACTAGAGCCAGGGGTCTTCAAGGGCTTAAAGTCATTCTGGACATTGGAAGATAACCTGACACTACCAGGGATTACTGCCCCTTAATCTCAAAACAGATCTTAGGCTCTTGAGATGCCTGACTTGGACTAAGAATTTATGCAAACCTGGGATGGACAGGACCTGACATTATAGAGATTACCATGCCTTAATCACAAATCAGGTCTTAAACTCTTAGGATGCCTAACTTGGACTAAGGATTTATACGAACCTGGACTGGACTGGATTTGTAACTCTAAAAGGACTTGACACCACCTAGAATTATTGCACCTTAATCATAAACCAGGTTTTAGACTTTTAGGATGCCTGACTTGGACTAAAGATTTATGGAACCTGGGCTGGGTAGGATTTTTAACTCTGAAGAAACCTGATACTGCCAGATATTATCGCGCCTTAATAATAAATCAGGTCTTAAACTCTCGGAATACCTGATTAGATCAAGGATTTATGCGAACCTGAGCTGGGCAGGATTTGTAACTCTGAAGGGACCTAACACTGCCAGGGATTATCGCGCTTTAATCATAAATCAGGTCTTAACCTCTCGGGATGCCTGATTGGACCAAGGATTTATGCAAACCTAGGCTGGACAGGATTAGTAACTCTAAAGGAACCTGACACTGCCAGGGATTATCGTGCCTTAATCACAAATTAGGTCTTAAACTCTCGGGATATCTGATTGGACCAAGGATTTATATGAGCCTGGACTGGGCAGGATTTATAACTCTGAACGGACCTGACCCTATCAGGGATTACCGTGCCTTAATCACAAATCAGATCTTAAACTCTCGGGATAGCTGATTGGACTAAGGATTTATGCAAACCTGGGCTGGATAGGATTTTTAACTCAACTAGGATCAAGGGATTTTAGGGCCCGTGGCCAACTTTAACACTAGAAAGATAATACTAAGGCAGCTGAGACTTTTGGAAGATGCTAAAAAAGATGCAAATATTTTGTTTTATTTATATAAGAAAATACAAACGAATGTTGCAAATGTGCTAACCTGAGGAGAGGCTCTCTCAGAGGCAATACTTTTTTCTGCATCCTTGGTTTTCACGCTTTGGTCTGAGTACTGCCACTGAGTCGAACTATTTCGTATATTTTGGGTATAACTACCCAAATCACATAGTGAGGGCTTTCCCGATTAGTGCTCAAGAAGCCTTCGAAGTCTATCTGAAAAAAAATCCCCCTGAGATGACCATGATGTGATGTGGATCCTGGTCATCTTCATTTTCTGTCTGGCTCCCCAAAAAATTTATGAAGAGTCCACAACACAGTTAATGAGGTAGTTGCTTTTGATTAGTACCTTAATCTGATTGTGCAGATCCTTTCTTTATATGGTCGCCCTCTTTGTAGAATTCGGAGGACCGGCCCTTGTTCTTCTCTGGCACCCGTTCCTCCATGGTTTAGGGGTGTAGTGCTGAGATTCCCCCACTCATAGCATGCTCATAAACTTCTGACAAAGAAACTGTCGGGGGCATGAATTCGTGGACATTTGTCTGTTCAATCCTCCCGGGAGGATTCCTTACTAGAGGAGGTCTCAGGGTCTTTTGTCCTTGCATAGCTTGAGAAAATGATCTTCTTATTGTCTATCAATTCCTTCTGTGCTCCTTCTGTTATACCTAGGGTTTTGATGGCGGCTTCTCTTATCTTTCTGTCTATCGCTCTACGGGGGCCTCCTCCTGCTTGGGACTGTCCGAGCTTCTTCAAGAGTGCTCAGATTTTGGCTGGTGGTCGATGTCCCCTTAAACTCTTTTTTGAAGATGGTCGAAAATTTATTGAAGCTGCAGATACTGATGGGTGGCAGTTTCTTGTAACAATGCCTGGCTGGCCCTTCTAGAGTCAGATAGAAAGGTCGGAACATTTATAGTTCTGTCAAGTCTTGTATCAGCATCATCTCCCTAAATGTGTCTATGTGTAAAGAGGGATCAATCTTCCTAGAGTAAGCAGTTAGCTGAGATATCTTGAATTTTTTGAGAAGGCATAATGCTAGTATTTTCTTTGAGAGGGGAGATGCGAAGGCAAAAGTAGGGACTTCCTCAGTCCTTGGGTCCTCCCTCTAAGCAGGAATGATCTGCGCTCCCATTTCCTATAACACCTTTCTTACACAGTCTTCTATTTTCTTCATATCGATAGTTATTGTGATTTTTCTCTCTCGGGCATATTTCTCATTGAGGTAAAATCTCATGTCAGTGAGGGCCAAATTATGCTCTCCTTTTCATTTACTCGTCTCTCGGTGATGTCCTTTGACGTTATTTCTTCCCTATTCCTATCCTCCATAAATTCTGAAGGGAGTGTCAACCTTCTGAGGCACTCTGAGTTCATCCACTAACCTTTTTGTTTCTTTGGCCTTTCTCTTTTGTAAGGTCGTTAGCTTGGGTGTGGATGTTTAGCCATACGTTTCCCTGAAGCTCATGATTTTCTCCACACAATCACCTCGGAGGGTTTGATTTTCCTGCTCTCCAAGAGGAAATGGCATTCTTTCCTCTTCTGAGGCGACTGGTTTCTTATCTTTTTCCTCTCCTAGGATGATTGGTTCTCTGTCTAACTGTCGTCTGATCTCCAGGAGTTCCCTTTCCAATACTTCGACTCTGCTGGCCAGGAGCCTTTTTGTGCTTTTACTCTCAGGCTGGGGTCCTTCTCGTATGAGTGGGGCTCTTCCTCCTCCTTGGCCAATACCTTTGCTGGAACCTCCGTTTCCTTGCCTTTGTCCTACCATCTGACTTCGTCAAAACTTCAAGATAACCTTTTCTCTTTTCACCAAACAATGCTTCGATGACTTTTTGTCAGATTTTTCACAGACGACGCCAGCTGTTGAGGTATAAATATGAATGTGGTTGTTACATCAATGGATCTGTGCCAGAGAGGGTTGTTGGTCATATCCCTGCTTACAGTAGGAGTTACGTCGGGTGGGGTTCTTGACGGAGAAATTCTGATGCTTAAGTCAGATATGGTGAGAGAGTGTACGATAAATTTTGGCAAGGGAATCAGAATGAAAACGAAGAAAAAGAGACTCTTTTACCAAATACGGAGAAGAGAAAAATGGGAGAGGAATATTAGTAAATAGAAAGCCAAAAAGGTTTCAATCTCTAGAATCTCCCTTTTGATGGGGAATTCCCCTTTTATATAATCCCCTGATAATGTGACTAGGTATTGGAGAATGCGAATGATGGGATTCTAGTACCTTTAGACAATGTACGACCATCTTTCATTAATATTGCAGCTGACATTCCTATCAATTATAGATCTGCTACTGTCATAATGTCTGAAAATGAACAGAGGATAGGACAGGTAGCTCCTAGGACAAGGTACCTACTCCCATCATAAGGTCTGCTATATCAGTGATCATTCTCATTTTTGGTAGCGTGGGCGCGTGGGTGAGTGATTGGGGGTTCTCTGATTGGGGGCTGCATGCGTGTTGGTGAAGAGGAGACGTTTTCCCTGGAGGCCTCTGTGGTTGGGAGACTAATTTTGCACTTTTCTGGAAGATGGGTGAACTCATCTTGAGGCGAACATGAACTCCCTGAAGCTCACAGCTGCTACCCGCCTGAGGGCTTCAACTATTGATACCTAAAGGCTGTGGCGCGTTGACTCCTAAGAGCAGGAGACTAGACTCCCCCGAGAGGTTAACTCCCTAGAGCCTGAGACTGGGTATACTTGAGAGGCTGAAATACCTATGACGAAAGTGTCACGTTTCTTTCTGACAGGTTCCCAAATGTCACTTGCATATTTTTTTCCTAACAGGTTAGTTAAGCCAAGCCAAATAATGGATGATTATTGTGTTTCGCTTATGCTGCAAAGCTAAAAATTCTCCTAGAAATTGTGGAATTTTTTTCCAGATATAATGTTTTATGGAGTTGTAAGACAATTTTTGTGAAAATTGATTTCATTGATTTTGCATTTGGCAAACCCTTTTTATTAATATGTCAGGCTTTCACCTTATGATACATTGTGATTTTATTACTTTGTTGTTTGTTGCCCCTAAAGATTTTAGAGGTTTCAATGTAATATTTTTGGTCTTTGGAACTCAAGCCAATTTAATGGAAAATATATGAACTTAGCAATTTAATATGAACTTTTATTAAATATAATAATAATCTTTTATTTTATTTAATGTTTGAGATTTTAGTTTTATAAATAAGTTATTAATTTTAACATCGTTCCAACATATTGAATTTGATTTTGTATTAAAATATTAAGATACTTGTAAACAAAAAGAGAATTTGACTAATTTGAAAAAAAAATATATTAAAAAATGAATATGTATTGAAATTACATAAACAATATAATTGTTCATAAATGTAATTTAAGTCTGATCATTTATTTTTAGATTGTTAAAATATGTAAAGTAAACCAGAATTACTTTAATTGATATTAAAAATATGTTATACCCTTTATAGTAATTTTAACTCAAAAATAGAGCTTATTTAATTATTTTATCGAATAACTTATTTATAAAAAGTAGTAAAAATATCTTTTTATTAAATATTTACCAAACAATTTTATCTTAAAATTTTAAATTCTTATCTTACTCACAAAAAAAAAAACTTCTTTTTAATTTTTTAAACTAAAAAAAAGTTTAACCAATCTTCGGTTATCCAACCAAATTTGTCTGCTAATAACTGAAGCATTTTGAAATATTATTAATTTCTTAAGCCTACCAGGATAAAAAAAAATCTTAAACTATTTAATAAAAAAATATAAATATCCTCGAAATAAAATTTCCAAAAACTTAAGAGAGAGCCAAAAAAAATCATAATTTTTATTATAATAGAAAATAAAAATATAATTTCTTTAGATTTAAAATAAAAATAAATCTATATCAACTCTGTACAGTTTGTGAAAATTTACGAGCTCTAAAATTTCCAGGACAGAACTTGTTAGGAAACTGAAAATTGATTATGTTTGGGCCTACTCCTACCCTTAACCCACAAGGCCTAAACTTTGGAGAAGACCCAAGTCAACTTTTTTTTTCCCTTTTAAATCTGGTAATATTTCTGCCGTTGAACCATAGTGGTATAAACTTGACACTTTGTAGATGTTGTAATTGAATTTTTCCATTTTCATAGGCTGCTTTTGAGTTTTGTTTTTATCATTTATTCCCTTCTCTTTTTGCACCTAAAATAGAATCTCGTTTATTTCTGCAAATCTAATTAGCAATGAATGAATGACTTTGATTGCTTTAATTAGTGTGTAGGCTCCTTTTGTATAATTGTATTCGGTATAAGAACCAGCAAAAAACACGAAGGAAAAGAAAAAAAAAATACATCAATCAAAGGATAAAGAGGTCTTAGAAAATATTTTAACAAAAATTCACCTAAATTTAAAAAAATTTAAGTTATAAATTTGCAATACATTAATAAGCATTCTAAAACATATCTTTAAAATTGCTAAAAGAAGTATGCATATATTGTATAGGGTTAGTGTATTTTAATATATCTTTTTAATACTTTTAAAAAAAAATTATTAAAAGCATCCCAAGTGCTATTTTAATTTATATCTAATTATAATCATGTACTAATTGAAAAATTATTTGTACCACTAATTAAAATTGATAAATATTTTTGTTAATGAAAAAAAAATTCTCTCATAATCCGTGCACTAAGATTGTCTTTTTCATTTATTGGAGTGGTATCTATTTAAAAATAGAACACACGATTAAAAAAAAAATAGTTTTTTGATGAAAATCCTTCAATATTTAAATTAGGGTTTTACTTTATATAAAAAGAAACTGAAAGTAGGTGAGCGAAGCATTCAACAATAATTTAGTAAAGTCCATTCGTCCTCATTTACTTGGATTTTGTCACCTTTTATTTCCTAAATTTATAACCATTGCACATGTGTCATACATCTATAACTCTTATCTTTCAATTAAGGGATCATATGTCTATTTCATAAGACATAACTGCTACATTTATGGTTCTTATTTATCTACACATTAAACTTCTTATTTAAATTCTTCTCTTAAGTCGAAATAATTGTTATAAAATAGTTTCGAGAGCTTATTTGTACATGATTCGAGACATTTGATAGCGCATGAGGTCTCAGGAAATCATCCTTCACCTAGGTCTCTCAATATATAACAATCTCAGAATCTCATACGATATTTGAGGCCTTAGTTGTCGTAGGAGATCTTGGGGTCTTTGATAATTTTTGAGATCTCAGATGACGTGAAAGTGACTTCAGAATTCTTAGAGTCTTGTGCGTTCTTGATTTTCAGCTAATATGGAAGATCTTGGATTCATGTGTTACATCCGAGGCCTCTTATGACATGGCTGACCTCAGGCACATCTCTTAATCTTTTTAAAAACAAGAATTTGATAGGTTTTGGACTCTTATCTGGGTCTGGGTTTTTACTAGGCCTTTATTAGACTTGTATGATCTAAAATCTCTCAAATACTAAGTCTCTTAGTTTTAGTTAAAAAGTATTTTTAATAAAAACTCAAATTTTTTGCTCAGTTGATCCCTACTCAATAGTTTCTTCTTTAAATGTTTCGCCACCATCATCATTGTTGATTTAATCTTCTGTAATGCTTCGCCACGCATCGTCCTCTTAAAAATCTCTGTCCAGAATAATATTAAAATCCCCATAACATCCTTGGATCTATTAACCCTTCATTGAACTAAAATGCTTTTTCAAACACATTTGTTTATATGTCATCATCATATTGGTCTTTGACATGAAAACATTGACTTTCCAGGAATTCTTATTAAATTAACCAACCCGTCATTGAGATAGGCTCTATTTTCATTTTAGGCGGTAACCTTTTAGAGTTATGATATTTCTCTTGGTAGATTTGGTGCATCCCTACCCATCAGATACGTTTGTGGCTAGGTTTTCTTAGGTTGATTAGCCTAGATCCCTCTATTCGACCTTATAAATACCCCTCTTTTCATCTATATCTTTTCTTTTACACAACTTTTGCTTTACAAACTTTTATTTCTTCGTGACTTTGAACTCTCCAATATCCTATAACACCCAAAGATTTCTTTAACGTCCTACTCCCTTGTCTTCAACATCTTTTGGTAAGTCTATCCTTCCTCTATTCATATTGTTATTGGGTTTTGAGTTTGGTAATATTTGCAATATGAATTCAAATATAGACATTAACGGTTTAATTGATATGATCACTTTCTAGGTAGAGATCATTATATATATTTAAAGTTTAAATGAATACAAATATTTGTTGAGTTATTTGTCTAAAGTTCATGCTTGGCTTTTCACTTGGTATGAACTTATACATAAAAACTAGAGTTTTAGTTAGCATACATACCCTAGATTGTTGATAAACATGAACAACCCGAATTGACCCCTTTTTCATATTTATTGGATAGAAATGTTTTCTATATCTAATCCTAGTGAGACTAAAGCTATTGTTTGAAAAAACTCCTTAAGAGATAAATTAGTCATAACTGCAACTACTTTTTTCATTTTTAAAATACATAGAACATTCTACAAATACGAATGATTCATCTCCACAATGATGGAATTAAATCTTAAAACCTACACTTCATGTAGAACATTCTACAAACACGAATGATTCATCTTCACGATGATGGAATTAGATCTTGAAACCTACACTTTATGCTACAACATCCTTGTTAGTGTATATGTGAGAGCTTCTAAGACGAATGAGGTGTCCAGTTGCACTCTTAAGAGCAAAATTGCTTTCAATAAATAAAATCTAATTATAATTATATATTAATTTAAAAATTATCTATATTATTAATTAAAGTTGTTAATTTTTTTAAATTAAGAAAATTGTTAATGGCACTAATTTTTAGTATCATTCACTTTTTTTTGTTATTAATACATAATATTTAATTATTTTATTTTATAATAATCATAATTTTAAAATCATAACATTTTGATAAGAAACAAACGAAGTTAAAAACTTAACAGCATGACTTCACTCTTTTTCTTTTTCAATTTTTTTCTCTTATTTTTAACTCAGATCATCCACAAGGAAAAAACCCACCACTTCCAATTCCAAAATAAATTTGTTGGATGTATAATGTTTACAGATTTAAAACTGGAAGTAAACAACTCTATTTGGTAAATTAATTGGTATCACTATTTTGTCCTGGGAGTGGGACTCTTATCTTTCCACTACCAACTTTATTAAAAATGATTGGTAAGAAAGTCATTAAGCCAAACGTCGTTTCGATAATAATTTCAATAAAGTTATCTTTTGTAAATATTAAATTGGACATTATAAATTATGATTAGTATAATGAATCCCCTTAATCCTGGGTACGGAAACAAAATATTTCAGTGATCGATGCTTAAAATATTGTGGATGTTGTATGTAAATCTGTGCCCACAGCAATTTTTGAAAAAAATTTCTTCTCCGCACGTTTCACGAAACATGAAACAAAACGAAAGCGGGGTTTCCTGTTTTTTTTTTTTAATTCAAATTGGTTCATTGGATGCCGCAACTCAACAAGAGAAATGATACCAATTAAATTGGCTTGCCTTAAATCATCAACCTAATGATTGTATCCTTAGGATCGATCTCGTTGGGAATGCAAATAAATTTTTTTGTATAAAATGTTTTATATTTTATATCACCGTCCAAAACAAAAATTATTCAAAATTTAGGGATGATATTAACTACATATATTAACATAAAAATATATATAATAAAACAAATTTAATTGGATGGACCATTACTAAGATTTGATTATCAATAATACATTAAGATATTGAACTTAAAATTTTGAATACAAATTTTTGAAATTTAAAATATAAAATTTAAAACTTATACTATTAGATGTGAACTTAAAATTCAATGTTTTAAATTTTAAAATCACGTTAAACAGATGTATGATTGATGTACTCTAACAAATCTACTGTTGCTAACATTTCTCTTGCTTTGCTCTTTTACTGGTTGTTGGGTTGGTTTCGTAATTCAACAGCTCAGTAAGTGTAGCATGAAAGACAAAAAATGGAGGCCAAGCCAACTCTAGCACAATGGGAACAGATGTAGGGCCAGAGGTCATTGTTTGTTCAAGGCATGCTGCATGAAATTCAAAAACAACAAGCTTTCGCCCAATAAAATACCGACGACAGTTGCACAATCGCAATCACTGTTACAATTTACAAACAAACTTTTCTCTCTGCACATTGTGCATGTTGGATCTACAGTAATAACCATCAGAATTTAGTAATAATAGTAAATCAAATTTAATTATATAGTATACAAATAAAAAAATTTAACACAATAAATATTTTGTAAAATAAAAGTCTTATAAAATAGATAAAAAACATTTGTTACAATATCATAAAACAGTATTTCTTATTTTCTCGTATTATTTAAAGGACGTCGATTATTTTTTAAAATTTAACTATTAATTCTTTTAAATCAAAGTAATTATAATTTAGAAGTTAAGGTAAAATATAAATAATCTTATTTTTTATAGACAAAATATTTAATATATATATATAATATGTGTGTGTGAACGTGAGAGTAGATTTTGAAATTCAGGTACACCCATTTTATTAACCAACCAAACTCCTTTATTTAATTTACTCGTAAAATTAGTTAGGAAGGCTTCTCTTTTTTTTTTTACGAGTCTTGAATTTTTAATATTCAAACAACCATTACATTTATCAATAATGCACAAAAATAATCCAAAAAAAAGGTATTTATTATAATATATAGACAGATAGAAGAACAAATATCCAATGGTGCTTTGAGACGAAGCTTAATTCAATATTTCTACATATTATATAAGTAAAAAAAATATAAATAATAGCATCAGGAATGGAACTAGACAAAGATCAAATGATTCACAATCTGTCCCACTATTAAATGATTATCATGCTTTGGAAAGGTCTCAAACTGGAAACTTTTGGCACCATTGGATAAATTTCACCCACCAAACGTACAAAAAATAGGATAAATTTATAATATTGAATTGAAATAATTGTCAAAGAGAACTCTACAGTCTTCCCTAAAAATGAGAAACAAAGGGTCGATGTTATAATTCTACTACTACATATCTCATTTCATCGATGGAAAAGGTTGATTACATTACTTGATACCAGCATTTCAAACAGATGCAATGGAATTTCAATGATAACCCTAAGTACTGTTACATACATTTTTTTTTGTTCTATTACTTACTCTCCTTGTAGTTAGGCAGAAATAGCAGCAAATAACACATTGTAGAGGCAGAGTGATCTCCCACAAATTATAGCAATATCACCACCTTTTTGGGATATAATTTCTCTCTGGTTCTCTCGAAAACTCTGTAGACCTATCAAGCTTACCAATCACAGTGTTCTTGAAACTAATAGCCTCTTGAGCTTGTGAACATGATCTTTGCATCCTAACACCACTTAGACTACTCCTTGACTCCATCATTTCATTAAGGGAAAGCCTTCGTTTTGGCCCGGGCTCCGGTCTTTGCTTTGGTGCACTATATGACCTTAATTTAGCCTTGAAAGATTGTGTATTGGCCATGTAATTTGGAAAATTGTATTGCCTGAAAAAGTTATCAGCACAAACAGTCTTTGCTGGTGTAACCGGAGCTCTAGACCCATCAAAATTGACAAACCTAGGGGTGCTTTGAGCTGTAGAGAATCTGCATTCATCACCAGTTAGACCCCAGTCGGATTCTTGAAAATTTCTGCTATCGGGTATGGATAAACGTGGTGGAATTCTTGTTGGAAGTGGAGAGGAGAGTGTTTGATAATGTGGGTCATCACTAAAATCTGAAACACAGGTGTTTGTTCTGCGAGATTTTGATTTTGGCCTGCCTGTATCAACTTCCACAATTTTAGGACTTTCATCAATGGTGTTAAATGTGGTGTCAATAGAAGCAGACAGCCTTCTACTGTGGATAGACACTGCCTGTTCACTCCTTGTTTCATCAAACCTATCCTGTAGTTTTAGATGGAAACACAATTTATGACAAGTGTAAATTCTATATGCATATGTGTGCAAAGAAATTAAAACACATTGCTTCTAGTTTTGGAATTTAGGTCTTTTTACCATAGATTTTCGTGCTCTTGTTTCCAATCTGCTAGTATTGTTAATGAGACCACGGGCTCTCTGGGACCGAACAGAAGCTTGTGCTCTTATGAGTGCTTGCATACAGTGGAGAGTTGCAGTAGCTTGTTTCCGCACTAAAAAACCTCTAACATGTGCCTGTAACTTTACCAGTCCTCTCAGTGCTCTCAGGGCTTTTCTTGCCTGTTCTCATTACAAAATAATCCAGATTTCTTTTGTCAATATATTGATTATTCCACAGGATTAAAGAAATTGATCCATGGTCATGGAGATAATGAAAAAACATTGGTTTAACTTCATATCAAAAGCTGAAACCTACTCATCCTTTTACTCTAATAAAATGCACAAGTATAAATAATTGATAGAAACAACAAATAGACTAAGCACAATGCATAAGATTTCAGAGAGAAGAATATTAAGATTTCACTAATAATTGACTAAAAGAGCAGCAGCTTACCAAATAGCCCCTGAAAACAGTTTGAATCTTAACAGCAGCCCATCTCTCGTGGCTTCCACCAAACATGGTTCCTCTCCCATGGCTTGTTAACCTGACGACTGCAACGGCTGCCTGAGCTGCAGCCACTGCAGCATCAGCCGCCGCCGCGGTGGCTGCAGCAACTGCAATTGCTTGCTTGCTCTGTTCCTTCTCTGTCTCCGTATAGTAAGAACTTAACCAAGCTGCTTCTGCTGGTGATATATTTGGTGGTATAGTTGTTGGATTATGACAGAAACCGGTAGTATCTCTCCCAGAATGGCCAAAGCTACTCCCTTTCTTGTCTCTCCGGTCACCGGAATTGGAACTGTCTCTGTTGCTCTTTATCCCAAACAAGCTCTTTAGCCATCTTGTTGCTCTGCCCATTTTCCTCTGCTGACTATGAGAAGGAGAGACAAGAAAAAATTGTTTGAAACGGCAATCTAATCTCTAAAAACTGTTACAGTTTATAGAGAAAAAAAAATAAAAAAATAAACACGAGCTGTTACCAGCTCATAAACATGTTGCGAAAAGAGGTGTTGCAGAGTTGTTAAAGAATAAGATCTTTTAAAAGAACGTCCATATTTAAAAATATGGAAACAAGGAACGCTCAGAGAATTTTCTTCTTTCTGCTTAAACTTTTGAAACAGAGAAAGAAAATTAAAAAAAAAAAAAATTTAAAATGCTGTCATGCCCTCGTGATAAACTGTATTACATGACAAAAACATACCGCTTCGAAATTCAGATGTTTTTTGAAAGCAAAAATATATATATACTATAATAAGAAAATGGCTACTTAGGCTTGGAGCGGAGTTACATAACCAGTAAAACTAACCAAGACAGAGGGAATAAGATGGTAATAAACTAATAATTTTGACAAAGAAGGAATAACTCACCAGTCCAGTCCAATCCAGTTCAGTTCCGAATGGAATCCGATTCTTTAATAATCAAAAACAAATTAAAAGATAATGAAAGTGAAGTGAAACGCTCAAATTTCCTTTCCATATCAACCAATGAAAAGCTTAGGAAAAGAAAGTTTTCTCTGAAAAGAAAACCAATACTATTTTAACAGCGAAAACACAAAACACTTTTCTCTCTCTCAGTACTTTTATGGAGCGACGTGTCCTTAAAAAAGAAAGATACCTTCGGGCTTCGGCTCTGACAATCTCGTGAAGCACCTTCCATTTTCATTTTTTATACGGAAAATTATCAGCTTCACCTTCTCTTTCTAAAACCACCCCACCCTCTCACATAAATGTAACAACAACAAACAATGTAAAGACTAATATTTCTGTTCATCACTTCCTGCATCGCTAAAGAATTTAATTACAGTAGATTAGATAACAAACCCAATTGATAATTATTGATTTCATTCTACATAATGGATAGAATTCAATCTCAAATGTATCTGAATTATTTTTACCGAAGCTTACTGTGTATAAACATGTTAGATTATGGTATATGCTGTTGCTGTGTCTGTGTTCTGCAACCTTTTTTCTTCCTTTTAGGTACTGAAAAGATATTCCTTTTGGCATCAGTGAAGTATCAATCTGTTATTTCACATACTATAAAATTCTTTTTCAGTGCTTTTATTATAAATTTTCCGTCGTTCTTCAATTATTTTCTACACTAATTTAACTTTCTTGTCAATGTTTACTAGATATATTTTTCCTGCAAACTCTGAAACAGCATAAAAAGGTGAAAATAAAGTTTCTTCTACTATATATAATGCATGTCTTTTTAACCCAGGGCTAGAGCTCAGCTCAGTCATTTCATAAATCATAGCCAACAAAAATTAAAAAAAGAAAAGAAAAGGAAAAGAAAAGAAGTTGATGAACTAGTACTACCTGTGTTTTGATTTCTCTCCACCGTCAAAAGAAAACAAAAGTTGCCCTTCACAATCGTGTTTTAGATTTACGAAAATGCATCCAACATTGATTACGGGAATACAAATACAGAAATTAAGAAGATGGGTAGAATTGTCATTTTATTGATTGATTCCAGATCTGGCTGTTTTCTTTCTGCAGAAGCGACCCCCCTCCCAGCTCAGTCCATTCAAAGGACAAAATTCATTATGAGGTGATGGTGTTGAATGTATTTACGGAAATACTCATGATACTGGTTTGACAAATTGGGATACACTTTGCTTTGTTATTGCATCATTTTTATTTGAATTTTCGTGGGGTTTTTTTTTTTTTGTGTACGAATTCAATGGCCTTGATTGCATTGGGGCGAGACGAGAAGATTTTCCTCAGATTTCATTTGATAATTTTTGGGAATCAGGAATCAATTTTGAAATTTTGATTCTCTCTTTTTTCCCCTTTCCCTTTCATATGATCATATAGACATATATTTGGAAAGAATGTACACTTTGAAATTATTTCATTATCTACTACATGATATTGTAATTAATACTTAATTTAATGACAAAAAGAGGTTTGTATTTAGAAATTATTGTCAAAATATAATCAAACCATTATGGGATGAATGAATAGATGCTAATTTTAGCATGTATAAATAATTATTACATAAAGCTTAATGATATACTAAATGATATTGATATAAATATTTTTGTCTTTGTTGTTGTTAATAATCTAAAATTCTTTATTTTATTAAATATAATTTGAGAAAATTATTGGGATGATAATTTTATTCCCACATATTTTTTCTTGAATTTGAAGGAGTAGAAAACCGATATGGTACAGATATGAATAAAATTTATTATATCTATTTCAAAAACAAATTGAGTACAGTAAAAATATTCATAAATATTTAAAAATGAATAAACGATATCCATTTTATTTGTTTTCAAATAATTTCATTTTGTTTGGACCAAAATAGCATCATTTTGATTCATCAATTTAAATAGAAAACTAAAATTATTAATTAAAAAAATTTATAGATATTCATGAGAATTAATATATATATATATAAACATTGATATAAATATTATCATCTTTTGTGAATAATAATAAAAATACAAATAATTAACAATAAAATAAATATAAATATAAATATTTATATATTTTTTGAAATTAATACATATATAAATATTCATATTCATTTATTGCTATGTTATCCCTCATTACTATATAAATAGTATTTTCAATTTTGTTTTAAAGAATTATTTAAATTGTGTCTTAATTTTAAGTTGAAAATTAAATTTTGTCAAGTGTTTGTTTGTAACCTCCCGAGGGGTGATATGGCAATGGAGGATGAATTTATACGATCTTTGTATTTCAGATTCGATTTTCATCCTAGGATTCTCTCTATTGAAACGTCGAGAAATTCAAATCAGGAGTTTTATCTTATATTTAATATCATTGTGTGTAAAGCCTATATACGCATCATGTAATTTAAAATGAGTGTCAGATTATCCGTATAATCCCGTTTTTAAGAGATTGTATCGATCTTATAAACAATTGAATACTTTAATAATGATTGAGTATAAGAGTTTTTTTTATATAAAAATAAATAAATAAAAAATATATGTGTGTATCTACGTGCAAGGTCAAGGTGCAATTCAATCCATTGTATAGTGTAAGATTTGATAGTGATCAATTCCTATTCTACATAATCTTATTCTTATATAGCAAAGGGTTAGCTCAAGATTAGATTAGATGGATTGTCAACTTGAATAGCACAGATAGTTTTAAGCAATAAAGCGAATATATTCTCTGAGGATTTATTACTTACCTTCCCTGAAATTTGATGATTTATCATTTAGATAGCATCTTTATTTTTATTATCACTGACCTTCCATATCGTTAAAGACACGTCCCTCTCATTTAATAGAACTAGAACCATTATAGTAACTTTGAGATAAGCATTTTTAATTATGAATTCTTGAAACAAAACAATTAAAAATTATTAACAACCGCTTGCACCTTCATTGGTGGAAAATCCTGATGAGAGCTATTGAATTATAATTTCTAGGTATATATACCGGACAAAACCATTTCCCGTATCCTTCAGAATTTATGTGAGTGACTATCCAATTAGATCTCCTTCTTGCTTCAAAGCATTTTTAACCAGTTTCATGCTATTCATTGCATTACATTCCGTTTGCAAAGACAAAAGCGCTGCTTCTATGATGATCCGAAGGCTAAACATCTCCGATAATTTCAATCTCTACTTATAGACATGAATTTCCCATAACAGACATCACAATATCCCCCAATCCCCATGCTATTTCTCATTACCATTCCAAAAATATTCTTTTTTCAAATTCAGGATGAGGGCACAAATATTTGAAATAATTACCAACAAGATCTCGAAACAAAACAGAATAATCATCATTTAGCCATTTCGCTTGAAAATCATAGCTAATCAATCAAGCCATCACAATATAGTTCTTTTAGATTTAAGACGCCCTGCTCCTGAGTTTTACCTCTAAACTCTCCGACCAAACATAAGCATAAGTCTCACAAGCTTTTAATCCATCGTCACGAGCTGTCACAGGCCTCAGCCATGGGCATCAACTGAAATCTCCTAGCCTCTTTGATGTGGTCGGCACTATTTCTGGCTGTAGGAGCTTACTCTCATTAAACCCATAATCGCTGAATAAAGTGACTCTCTGCCCACAAACTAAAAAAGGTATTAGTTTGGCTTTAAAAATGGATGAGGTTGGTAGTTTTTTTTTTAAATTTTTTATTTTGCATCTCAAATAAATAATTTAGATTTGTAATTATAGAAACAAGAAACAAGGTGGCGATTGCTGATATTGATTTGGGAAATTCACGAAAATGATTATATTTTTTTATCTTATTTTTAAAATTGATTATTTTTAAAAAATCTTTTTAAATAAAACAAGATATCCATCGTTTGGACAATAATACCCTTAAAAAAAATAATATACATCTCTTCGTACTATTGCCTCTTCACTTTTAGAAGTGTAGATATATTTCTATGAATATTTTCTATTAATACATCTCTCCTCTTTTAAATAAAAGTGAATAATTTGAAAGATCATTCATATCCATTTTCAGAATTACAAAAGTCAGTGATAATAAAAGTAAAGATTCCATGCAAGTAATAAATTATCAAATCTCTTTATAATCATTCTCATCTCTAATGGCCCAATCTCAAGCCTATTGCTAGGTGTAGCAATTCCTCTTTTATGGATTCGATCTTAAATTCTACACTAGGACCTAGCTTAATCTTGCTTCTTTTGTATGTAAAACAGATTTTCGGAACCTAAGCAATAAGATGAACCCCTTCAATTATTACATTTGCATATACAGCCATTGTCTTTAATTGATACCTATTTGTCTTATTTCTGTACTCTATTATCTATCTATTAAGAGAATATTGTTGGTTCATGAATGTTATTCATTCTCTCATGGAGTTGAGTTCTTTTTACAAAATCATTACATTTTCATCATGTAAATGTATGACTTTAAAGTTTTGAAGGTTAATCATACTTGTACTGGATATAAATTATGACTTAATAATTAAGTTTTAATATAAAATATTTAATTAAATATTATAATTTTAAATCTTATTAGTTTTCAAGAGAATTTTTTTCCTTACCTGATATTATATTCGACTATTTTTCAAATACACGCAGGCCCAATTAAGAACAGAACGCACTAACCCCATAACCAATCAAAAACATTTTGGGCCTCAAGTGGCCAGCTTCTATTAAATGCTCTTAATCACACACATACATATCACCTTATCCGGAACTATCTAGTGGTTCTCCCAGAGAGCAATGCGAATAAAAATCTCATTTTTTGAGGAAATTTTTTTCAAAATTATATTGCAATTGTATTAATATAATAAGCACTTAGTGGTTATGTCTAAAGATGGTTGGTTTAACTTATACCTTCTAGCCCTAAAAGAAAGAGGTTGAGAGTTTATTACGATGGTAATTAAAATACATGAACTAAAGCATAATATAAATTTTTATGTAAATCTAATATTGGTTAAAATAGGAGGGCTTTCTATTTTCTAAGCATCATTCAAATTTTTTTAATCCTTAAAATTTTACTTGGTTTTGATTTAATTTTAATGATTATATTAAAATAAAAGTTTTTTTTTTATAACTAATGTGAGATTTACTTTATCCTGACATTTTAGAATGTGATCAATCACATTGCTATTGATATGAATTAAAATTGGAGTGCACATTTAGAATTGCTTTTAAAAAGTAATAAAAAAAATTTTAATTTATAATTTGGGACACAAATTGTGTTTAATAAAAGAAATTTAAACTCTTTATTTTATATTTTAATATTTTTAGCAACAAATTCAAAAGCAAAATACCTATCAAATATTCAAGGAGAATATTTAATATAATATTTAAAATTTCAATCATAATTTTACTACTTTTCATAATAAGATAATTGTATCTTACATTTGCTTTTGAATTAAATAATATTATTAAGTAATTTGTTTTAATATTTTAATATTATAAGCACCACCAAACCTAACCCGAATCTAAGTAGGCTAACCACGCCCATGAGGGATCCCGTTCGGATAATTCTTTGAGTATGGGCCCCAAGTTATCAATAGTGAAGTCCTAATGGCCTTGTACAAATCGGCAAAAGAATAGGCCCATTCCCATAGTGTAGTACTATAATGGGGTAATGCAACGATGAGAATACACCCTCTTGCGGCTGCGAATGGCGGAAACGGCACCTGAAACGAAGAGGAGAAAGATCAATCAGCTATTGTCTCGCGGGTAATCTCTCAATTTTTTATTTTTTCTGTGCGATGATATCTGTTACCCAGTAAAACAAACTTAGCATTTTCCCTAACTCTGTTAACGGCAGTCGCATTGTGCGGTAGCGACGTGGCGCCCTCGCAACAGCTCCGTCGAGGTTTCTGAAATTTTAAATCCCAACAAGTTATGGAAATTGAAGGACATTTTGGCTTTTAATTGGCTTTAAAAAATATGCTATTTTTGAAAAAAAAAAAGGCTTTTCTTAAAGCTCTGTATTCATTTTAATTTTTCTAAAGATAATAACAACCTCGGGGAATCCTTTTCAATGTATTTGTTGAGAAATTGGGCTATTTGTCTATGCCAAATGCTTCAGATTCAGATAGTGGATACGGGCTTTCAATCTCTAAACTTTAGAATTCCATAATCCCCTTCAATGAATAGTTGAAATAGGTAAAGAGAGAAGATTTAGCAGTATTTACTCAACAGTAGTTAGTCAGTGTTAATTTCCCTTTAACGATTTGAATGCATTATATATTTACGAACTACCTTTCTGATTCAATACATGTTGATTTGTTGTTAGTTCATATTTTCATCTCTTCAAATATAAAGTTTACTAAGGTTTGCATGATTATACTCTAGGCTAAATTTCTCGGAATTGCATACGTTGTTATACATGAGTTCAGATTTATTGGAACAGTTATGAGTTATGTGGATTAGATGTTCTTCATTTGATGCTATGAGCTAATTGCGAATCCTTGTTTTTCCATTAATTTTCTTCCCAAACTCTTGAAACTTCTTCTCTTTTTCTGCAGGACTGTGTCGTCACCTACTGCAGAGAAAGCCAGAGATGCAACCTCCACAAGTCATTTAAGAGCAAGTGTTTTTGTTTCAGTGATTCTTACCCTATATTATCCTTTAAGCATTATGATTTATAATGTGACTGGATGTGCAGGTTCCAGCAGATCAAACTAGTGAAATTAACGCCAGGATTCAACAAGCAAAAAATTTTGCAGTTGCACAAGCACAACAAGAAGGTTGCACTGCAAACTTCAGAATTTTTGATTCCCCATTTGGCAATTTTCTCGTCCCAGTTGTTCCATCTAGCAAAGAACTAGCTGGATGACCTATAAGTCGTCGTTCCTTAATAGTTTGTAATCCTGTAGAACTTTAAGAGTGGTACAAGATTGGACATTTCCTTGATTAAGGCACACGTAAAATTTCCCCCATAATTATTGTGCATTTTGAGGCTGTCATTTTTCAGTAGTTGTGGTCATGGTCAAAATTCAGGTTACCGTAATGGCACGCGAGTGTTTCAAATAAACATGTATTACTCTTTCAGAAGTAATGGTAATAATTTTGTCCCAGAGAATTCAACTCTTAATCATGTTTTTATCATTCGCTTTCAGTGGAGCCTTCTTTATTCAACTTCAGAATCATGCAAGCTAGCGGCGTCTACCAAGACGGACTGCTCTGTAAACAGTTACTGCCCAACATCTATGCTATCATTGTAATAACAGACTGTTTTGAATTTAAGCTTGAAGATTTTGTTGTCAATTTGATCAAACACCCATTTGTTCAAAGAAGGGAAATCTAGAAGGCAACACAAAAGAAATAACGAAATGGCTGAGAAACTCTGGAATATCGTCTAAAGTTAAATAAAGTTTGATTCTTCTTCCAAGTTCCTATATGTGATGTGTATTTTAGAGGATGGAGCATGAGATTCTTATCATGTTAAAATCTATATGAAGTTGAAGGCAAATTTGATGTGGTTTCAACCCAGTTATACATAAACACGATGCCAAAGTTTCCATTCCAATGATTCAATACTTTATGGGAAGATATGTTTCTAAAAGTTTGTAATGACTATGGATTGATTTGTGAAGATGATTATATCAAAAAATAGCAATAATACTCCATTGATCAGAAGCCAAGTCACCATCCTACATACAATTGGACCCATGTGACCACAACCAATGTTTAAAAGAAAATGTTAAAAACACCAAACCAAACGTGTTGATGCCCCCACTCTCATGATCTTGATTTGGTTTTGAGAAATAAAAATAATTTTGATGTTTGTTTTTGATTCCTTCTTTTATGTAACTCAGTCAAGCAAAGAAAACTATGGAGTATGGAATGGACCCTTGGTTCCCTTTCCCCAACTATCAGAATCCACATAATCTCATATCTCTCCCTTTATTTTCGTCTTATTACTAATTTTCTATTTATGAAATTCTTTCAAATCACAACACCTTGTATTCTAAAATAACACTTTAGATTTGTTAACAATAAAAACACTTTTCTTTTATCAAGTTAGTAATTATAATACCTTGCTTCTTAAAAATGTGGAATGGGTTTCATTTCCTTTGCCGACAACGTTGTCGAATGTAGACATCAGACCATGTGCTACCATATACATATACAATACGACCGCCGGTTTATCAGCAGTTGCACTCACAAGTAGGTAGACAGAACTCCCCCGTTGACAAATTCTTTTTGTCTTTTGGAATTCAAAGAGTACACGAGGTGAAATGGAAAAGGAATATACATTAACATGTTACCTCCTCGTATATGTCATTTAACCTCCCTTAACAACATTTATTGCAATTTAAAAATATAAATACATACATACGTGTATACAATTGTTGTTATAAATAAAAGAAACTAATTAAATTATCAGTGAAAAGTATTTCTAGATCTAGAATGCAAACCACAATCTCCTCCTCTATTAACTGCTTAACAAATCATTCCATTTCCCAAACCAAACAAAATGCAAGAGAAATTGATGTTGCCGCAAAGCTAATGAAACAGACATTTAAAAGAATATATTAATTTCAAAAGGAAAAGGAAAAGAAAAAGGAAAAGGGAAAAGGGAAAAAAGAAATTGTTACATAAAATCATCATTTCAGAATTTGAAATCAATCAGCAAGTCTTGCTTTAAACATTCAAAAATTAATAATTGAACAACGAAATAAAATAAACAAATAAAAGATTAAAATATTTATTCAAAAACTAATTCACAAGCCTTTAAAACAAAATAAATAAATATTTAAAAAAAAAAATTATAATCATCTCATCGACTTATCAGAAACCTAAAATCAAATCATTCCAATTATATACTATAAAAAATAACCAATGTAGAAATCACATAAAATTACCCATAGCTTTAATGTTAATTGTAATTTAATCTTCTTGTCAACAAGGATAGACCTAATACCTACAAAGTCCAAATCAATATTTTATTTTTTATTTTTTATTATTTTAAAACCTTTTTCTTTTTAGAGAATCAAAATTAAGAATTAAATAGTACTCATTTATAAATTTGAATCAAAATTACTAAAAGGACGTTATAGATCTAAGCAATGACTTAACGTCAAGGGGGTTAAATGCTTATTTTCCAATTCTATTCATATAAATAAAGTTATCTAAAACATAAGGGGAGTTTTATGATAATAACCTTCCAATTTAAATCACTTAATTAATTAAATTACAATTACGGTGAATGCCCAACCTGTAACCAACTAGCATGACCCGAAAAGAATTAGTTGATGAATTGGACGAGTAGATGCTGAGTCAGATTAAAGTCGATACTACATCCGAAACAAAATTTGGTCAATTTCGGAAAACTCGTTAAGGACGGGGTTGATCAACATGGCTAATTTTCTTTTTCTTCTTTTTTTTTTTTTTTCTAAATATGAATTTGCAAAATTATGTTCTCTTAAACACAAACATTTGACGTTATTAAATAGAGTAAAAAACATGTTGAAATTGCATCTAAAATTGCTTCCCTTCCCCTAATTTTCAAAGAGAATTTTAATGACTTTTTATTAAATCATTAAATAAATTAAAAAATAATTTAATAACAAAAAATATGATATATTTTTATTTTTAATATGAACATGTAATCCAAGCATCTGTATAGGGGTAGCCGCGCAAAGGCAGGAAAGGTGAGCATCTTCACTTGCAATATTATACGTGCTGTTCGGAAGGATGTGGTTTAATGATTAAAAATATATTAAATAATTATTTTTATATTAATTTTATATTTAATATTAGATGATTTTTGAATATATTAGATAATTAAGACTGACATTAATTTTGTATTTAATAAAACGATATGATTTAAGTACAGTAAAAACTTGGAGTTCATCTGTATAAGGAAAAAAAAAAACCATTACAAGTGCTGATCAACGTACCAAAGTTCTTACACGTATATTATTATTTTTCAAACAAGTACAAAAACAAAACAAATCGTGTCCGTAGATATTGCGAAGATAATGATAAAATAAAAATCTTACAACCTGACAGGTCATTGTCGTAATTCTAATCTAAAACAGTGTCTCTTTGAAGGCATTATCTCCTCTGTTGAATAAATTAAATAAGTCAGCAAGATTCATTTTATTACTTGATATTAATAAATTTCTGCATCTCCCTGTATACAATGAGACAAAATGCAGAGCACAGAAGTGAATATATAAATTCCATGAAATAAAAAAAAGAAAAATTTACTTTGTTCTTCGTTTAGCTCATATTCTTCGCTTGATCTAGGGTTTCAGTAAACCAGAAGTCGATATACATCCTTTGGATTGAATTCGAAGCTTACGAAACTTTTAAACGAAGGTAAAATAAAAGTTTGTTCATTTCCGAGCAACTTTTTCC
>JAVXUL010088800.1:0-23300 GCA_035590515.1 Trichilia minutiflora | reverse complement strand
TCTTCCATTATCCATTATTTCCTTCTATTTTTGGTTAATGAGTTTGAAAACAGGTACTAATGCCTTGTAGGTTCTAGAGGTGTATTCTAAGAAATAGGGTGTACTTCTAGGATTTGCGACGATTGCCACGTGACCGACTAGGGTTGGGGCGTGATAGTTTTCTTTTATTATCAACTTCACCAATATATTCAAGTCTCCAATCAAGCTTATCAATTCCATCATCAAAGGCTAGAGTGTAGATATCTCTTAGGAGAGACTTCAGACTTGAGGATTTCACTCATTTGGATAAATTTTAAAACCCTAATAGCATATGTTATCAATTGTCCTGATAAATATTCAAAAACATGCATTAATGGCATAATAGATCCTTTAGATTTTTCTTTAAACCCACATGAAAATGGTATCAAAGCCATAAGGTTTATGTTCATATTTATGGATGCTTTAATGTGGAAATGAGTTGGTTGAAATTAATGGTGATATGAGTGTGATTAGTGGCCTAGTTATGTTAGTATGCATAATGTTAATCAAGTGTTGTTAACATAATTTTATGCTTTGTTTGATGTGTTTAGTTTATTTTAGAATGTATTTGGAAGTGTGAAAAACAAAATTTTAAAATTGGTTGCACAAAATCAGGATAGCCTTTGTCTTAAGAGCGCGTGGCGTGCATGTAACACACACGCCAGGTGCCTTGCCTGTGTGCAGGCTTGTGTGGGTAGGGAGTGTGCACGCGTGTACTGCAGGCTGTGCGCCCCGCTTGCTAGTGTGCGCCCCGCCCCTTGAGTTGCTACAATTTTTTTTAATTTTTTGGTTTTTCGGTTTTTGAACACACTTCGACTCGTTTTTTAATTATTTTTGAATATTAATTATTGAGTTTTATTGAAGAAAAATAAAAATAACACATCAAACAAACTGGGTCTCAATAAGGGATAGTTTCGTAATTTATCTCATAAAGGACCAAAATGCAAAATTTTTATTGTTCAAAAAATTTCTAATCAATAAATAAAGATTAATTGTTAATATTATTTCTTAAGCCACTGTTCTCATTAATCACTAATTAGATTAGTGTTTTCCTTCATTAAAATTTTTAATATAGAATTGTTCCATTCGAACAGAAAATGGGTTTAATTACTCAGTATTGAAAATTTAATTAAATAGTGATTCTAATTAATCTAGAATTATTAAAATTCTAGTGGGAGTAATTAAAAGACTTATATCAATATAGATAATAATAAATTAATTATTAATTTATTAAGTTGGTATGACTAAACAGTAACGGACTAAGATTTAAAATAGATGTCATTTTTGAAAATGATATAGAGTTTAAATCCTATCACTGTATAATAAAATGAGACCTAAATAAAATCCTCCCTTAATAATATATTAGACTCAAATCTTCCAATACGATTAATAGATTATTGGTATTTCTGATGGATAACCCAATAACTATCAGGTGAGGGCCCTCACAATGTGTCATAATCTAGTTGACTTGTTTCTTGATAAGGTGCGTTGGACTTTCAATATCTGTCAGGTGAGGAGTCTGATTGCTACCTATTTAAGAAAGGACATTGGGTTTAGTCTAAATATGTTCAGGTACTAATAACTGTCAGGTGAGGTGTACAAAATCTAGAAGTTGATTGATTATATCTTATAAACAATTACAAACAAAAATGTGTTTCTAACTTATTAGACTTATTTAACCAATAACTATAAGGTGAGGTTTTATGAGTTTAATAAAAATATAACACCCACTAATAAATTATAATAAGATTACAATAATATTAAGGGATTATGGGATTTAATTTAAGTAGTGGGAGCAATTTTTAGTCTAAAGTCCAAAACTAAATAGTTTGATATACATTTATACATACTAATGTATTTCTTTTCCCTGAAGATTAATAAATATTCAAAACTCTTTCAAGTGATACAAAAACAATGGCTAATTCGTTAGCAAAAATCTTCAACACTCACAAACTTATCGAATCTAATTTTAAGGTCTAGTATAGGAATTTTAGAATAGTTCTGAATTCTAAAAAACTTGGCTATGTTATCGATGAACCTGCACCTAAAACCTTTTCTATTGATACATCTCCAAAAAAAAAGAGAAACCTTCCAGAGATAAAAGGATGATGGTTTTAAAGTAAGATCATATATGTTTTCCTCGATAAGTAATGACTTATAGGCATAGTATGAGGATATATAGGATGCCTATGATAGTTATCACTCTCTACTGGAGATATTCAGGGAGAGTTCGCATATGAGACGATATAAGATGTCTACTGCCTTATTTGCAATGAGAATAATTCTAAGAATGCCCCTTGATACACATCTTATGAAGATGATTAATTTGATAGGGCAATTGTATGCCTTAGAGTTTTCTATGGACGCTGCACTGTAGACGAATTTGATCCTGTAGTCTCTTCCTCCGAGTTTTGACCCGTTTGTTACAAATTATAATATGAACAAACTGGAATTGAATCTTTTTGAGTTGGGAAATGAGATTATCTCTTTTTACAAGAGAACAACTAAAGGGAAGGAAAAAGATATTATTCTTGCCACTGCTTCTTTGGGTAAGAAATCGAAGAATAAAGGCAAGAAATCCTTCTGACTTAAACCCAATAGAGGAGTCTCTAAGAAAAAGGGTAAAGATAAAGGCAAATGGGTTGCTAAAAGTTAAGCCAATGATGAGTGTCATCATTACAAGAAGCATAGACACTGGAAGAGGAATTGTCCTCTTTACTTAAAAAGCTTAAGATTCATGTCATGTTATTGAAACTGAATTAAATGTTATTTTAGATTCACATTCCTGGATTATAGATTCAATTGCTACCTCACATATTTGTATGTGTTTGCAGGAACTTCATAATAAGCAGTTATTAGAAGATGAAGTTGTCTTATTGAAGATGGTAAACGGTGCAATAGTTATAGCCACTCACTTTGGGACATATCGATTAGTTTTGACATCAGGCCATTATATTGTGTTATACAATGTTATGTATTTTGATACGACCAACAAAAATATTTTGTCTGTACATCTTTTGTGTAAACAAGGATATATATTTACTTTTAATGAATATAAATATTGTATTTATTTTAAAAGTAAATTGGTTGGCACTGGTCTGAATGTGAATGGTTTATATGTTCTCGATACCAATGAGGTTAACATGACAAATACCATTAATAAGAAACGATCTAAAAATGTAATTAATTCAAGATTGCTTTGGCATCATAGATTAGGTCATATAGAAAAGAAAAGGATTATGAAGATAGGTAATGATGGACTTATAGGTCTATTGGGTTTTGAACCCTACCCAACTTATGAATCTTGTCTTTAAGAAAAAATGATCAAATTACCCTTTATTAGTAGAAGAAAGAGAGCTAATGAACTTATTGAATTAATACACACAGATGTGTGTAGACCCTTTATAGAAATGGTTAGAGGTGATTTCTTATACTTTATGACCTTTACTGATGATTATTCATAATATGGTTATGTGTACTTATTGAAGTATAAATCTAAATCATTTGAAAAATTCAAAGGATTCAAATCTGAAGTAGAGAACAAACGAAAAAAAGTATTAAAATTCTACGATCTGATCATGAAGAAGAATACTTAAGTACTAAATTTCTAGATTTTCTTAAATTAAATGGTATTATATCTCAGCTCACTCCTCTTTATATACTACAGTATAATGGTGTATCAGAAAGAAGAAATCGTACCTTACTTGATATGATACGATCCATGATGAGTTTCACTGACTTACCTGCATATCTTTGGGGATATGCTCTGTGATGTACTTCTTGAACAGGACTCCATATAAAGCAATTCCTAAGACACCACATGAGATACGGTATAGGAAATTACCAAGCTTTAATCATATGAGGCCTAGATAATGTCTATCTTATGTTAAAATTATTAAATCTGATAAGCTGGATGTAAGATCTGAATAAGATCAATTTATAGGATATCTTAAAGAAAGTTTAGGGTATTACTTCTACTTTTATGCTGATCGAAGTATTGTAATTATTAGACATGCACAATTCTTCGAGAATCGATTCATTGAGGAAGTTGGTGTAGGTAGAAAGATCGAAATCTCAGAAGAGTCTAAAGAGTTTAATTATGATCAAAGTCAGATAGATGAACCTATTAATGTACATAGATCTATTCATATTGATAAACCTATTCCATCTGATCCTTAGTCTTCTATAGACCAATCACTTCGTAGATCTACTAGGATATCACGCCCTCCACAAAGATATTTCTTTCTGTCAGGTAATGATTTTGAATCATTCATGATAGGGGAAGATGAAAAGAGAAAAGATCCCAGAACCTATTGAAGGTTCTATGGCCTAAATCATGCATCAAACATAAGTTTTTCAATTTAAAACCCTTGGCTAAATCCATGAAAATCAATATGACACCAAGGTGCCCCAAATGTGCATCCTTTTGTGAATTCTTCAAAACCACAAGCATATATTCAACTAAATCATGAACCTAACATGATCTGATACCACTTGAAGGTTCTATGGCCTAAATCGTGCTTAAAATGTAAGTTTTTCAATTTAAAACCCTAGGCTAAATCCATGGAAATCAATGGTTTTTAAGTTCAATTATCTTAGAGCTTTGGATGCTCACTTGACAAGGATGATAACTTGATGAATATGAGAATCAAAAGCTTGATTCCTTTTCACTTTACACCATCCCCTTCTTCTTCTCCACCATGGCCAAAATACCCAAGAGAGAGAGAGTAAAAATCTTAATTTTCAAGCCAAAAATTAAATGGAAAAAGAAAATATCACATATATATATTTTCCATTTCATTTCCCATTAAATAATTACATAATTATCTAATAAATATATTATTTAATTGGTTAATAATGTGATACACTCATTTACATCTTTGTAGGAGCAACCATGTAAATTTGGACCAATAAACAAATGACACATGATAGAAATACATTAACCAATCATATAAAGCTATTTGTAAACATATTAACCATTAAACTTTGACTATTAAAGAAATTAGATATATGGCATCATAATTAACATTTTAATTAATGTTTTGAATTTTCAAAAATACAAAATCATGATACATTTACCATAATGCCCTTGGTCCCATTTATATAAGGGTAAAATAGTTATTTATATCCAAATTAAACACTTTAATTTAGATTTTATCATTTTATATTACAATCATATTTTAATATATTTAATAATCAAAATTATCAAATTTAAATCTGTAATTTACAATAAATTACGCACATGTATCACATTAGGGACAAAATGACCATTTTGCACTAAATGAAACTATTTCATTTAATTTTCACCATTTTGTCTTTAAAACACATTTTAACATATTTGATAATCATTATTATCAAATTTGGCAAGTTATTTACATTAAATAACCTTATGATATCAGTATATCATTTCTTTAACACTTTAAAGAATATTCAATACGTATAACTATTATGGGTATTGATTTCGGGCTTTTCTATATTATCATGAAGGTGCTAGTCCTCTCCCGATGATATTTTATCTTTCTCTCATATGAAGAAGTGTTCGAGGATCTTGGTGGATCATAAAGGTTCACTATAACTCAGCTGTGAACATATGCCGAATATTTTGACTCTGAACATTTCAGTTGCTCAACGACTGTGGTTAGTATCTAATAATGCATTATAGTCCCTAAGTTACAATGAAGAAGTATCTTCATCAAACTTTTCTTTGATTGTACGTAACATATGAGTAATATCCTTTTGTCGTCGTATCCTAATCGAAAAAGAGTTCATGGACTATCAAAACCCTAATCTTGATTCATCTTTGAATCATCGATCATATATCAATATTATATTGTGACCACAAACTTATAATCAAGATATCATATTGACATTCGATTAGGAACCTGACTCGAACTGAAGCAACAGGAATTCTCAGCCCAATATGTCAAGCCAACGGATCCCATCTTGATTGTCAACTGAGCACCTATATGAATAAAACATACCCAAATCGGCTTCTTGTATAAGGCATGATTAGTCTTATACTTATACACCATATGAAATATATCCATACATACAAAGTTCGATTTCAGACGTCTCAGGTCAAAGAATTATATAGTATACTATTATAATTTATCGATAAATCATTGATTACATGCATACCATGTGATTCATCGATATTCAATTTCGTTCGATAAATAGTTCACCAACTATGAATCTACACTAATACACTTATGATAATACACATATTATCAGCCTATATATATTATCATATAATATCATTAAACGGCATCTAGTATGCCTACTATATGATATGGTTGCCTAATCAACACCACGTACATAGGAAATGATTTGATAATTTATTTAATAATTAAATAAAATGATCCGAACAATTTACATACATTTTTCATTCATTGCATGAAAAATAAAGGAAGCAGTAAACATATGTAAATAAAGAACTACTTCTTTCATTAATAAATATAAAAGTTTATACAAGATCATAAGCCTTGAAATCGATAACATGAACGGTTTCTAGAGCATACACACTAATAGAACGAACAATGCTATAGTATCATAAATAATATTATGAATAGTAATTTCGTTCGAACGAATTCTTTAATTCATTCAAATGAATTTTGAGCAGTTTTCTGATAGAATACTTATTTTAATTCAATGGAACGAATTCTTACAGTTTTGAATCCTAATGATTAATTTATGTGTCTAACGATTATGTTTTCAACTTTAACTAAATATTGGCCATTTTTCTCACTTTGAGAAGTAAGAACACGAACATAAACATTCATTTTATCGTTCTTATAGTTTTAAAACACATTTGAGCTTATAATTGCTAAAAATCATCAATTAAACATCTTATTCTTCATTTGTATCATTCTCTTATAAGAGAATCATTATAAAGGTGTGTAATCTTATATTTTCTTATTCTCATTTTGTAAAAAGTGAACGAAGTGGGTCTTTTACTTAGATTTTTGAGTACTTGAGAGATTTGAGAATTTAAACATTTGTAAGATTAAAGGAGAACAATAAATCCTTTTGTTTGCATTGTAGCATTGGGTTAGGTTATGTTTACTAGACTTGATTAGAAGTTTAGTGGATATAAAAGTTTGAAGAATAGCCCGTAAAATCTCCTATTATAATTAGGTGTTTTTATTTGGAAGGCTTAGACTAGTAGAAATCTTTAGTGGCATATTAAAAAAGTAGATGTAGGCAAGATTTATCAAACCACTATAAAATCTTTGTGTTCGCTTTCTTTTCTCTTACTCTCCTTAATTTGCAATTGTTTATTTGAATGTAATTATGTCGTTATAATTTATTATAACTTGAGAAAATTGGTTAGTATAATTCTTAAAATTGAATCAATTTATTTGTAATGGTTATATACTTGTGGTGGATTAAATACTTGAGTTTATGAAAAATATTGATTAATTGAAAAATAACATTGGTAACATAAAAATTTTAAAAAATGAATTCAACATCCTTTAAAGGTTGTCTAATGAGATTTCAATTGGTATTAGAATGAGTGCTTTTAAATAGGATTTAACTATTTAAAGGTGGTCCATGACAATCTTAGAATAATTTGAGAGATAATCTATCGTTAGGCTTTCATTTTTTTGAATAAAAATAATTGTACATATTAGTAGGTTAAAATGAAAATTTTCTTATAATCCACTAATTATGAACTTTGAAAAATAATAAATAACAGTTCATTTATTTTAAAGAAAATAAATAATAGAGCAGAGAATGTACCTAAATCGAAAGATGAATGACATTATGTAATTCATGAAAAAGAGTTGCATAAGATATTTATATGTGAAAGTGTTTAAGGTATTTAAAATATATTAGAAATAGTTTATAAGGTATAAATCGAGTGAAAGTATCCAAAATTAATAGACTTGTTGAGTAATATAAATAAATTAATAAAATAGGATAAATGAAGTGAGCGAAATTTAAAAAAAAAAAAAACAGGTAATAATAAGAATAAAAAAATATCTAATAATTTATTAATTTTTAGTTAATAAAATGTTTAAATACTCGTTAGTCACTCTTGTAAACAAAAAGGAAATTAGTACAACGTAAAATCAGTAGTTGATCAGATCAGTTAATATGCACGTGTCTCACCGACTCTTGCTTCACACGTGTGACATCCTTTTCTCGTAGAATTAATCCAACGTCACCATTTTAGTGCTTTATCCCCTTTAAATAATTGACAGGTAATTTCCTCTTGATGAGGACCAATTTGATAAATATGAAACAATTACTTCAATATTTGAAACAATGTAAACTATTAGGGATCCTTATGATATTACCTCAATAATCAGCCTTCCAAGCACGACTTATTTTAAAAGGAATAAATAAATCATTATTGTACTATCTTCCATTGTTTTCTTTACTTTCAAATTGCAGTCTGGTTTACCCTGCGTCTTCTCTCTCACATTTCTTCCTTCGCACAATTTCCATTTCTCTTACATTTAACACAAAGAATCATTCATTTACTGTGTCTTTCACAGCAATTATCTTCCGTAATCTAAAATATTGAAAAAGAATTCGAAAATTGAAATTTTCCTTTCTGTTTGGCTCCCAAGAAACTGCAAGCAATCAAAAGAAACGAAACGATTCTTCAATTTCTTAATTTTTGAATCTCGTTTGTTTGAGAACTTATATCTTCACTTTAAGTAAGACTTTTGATTGGTTGTTATAATATTTCTTGAGGATAAGAGAGATTTGTCTAAGGAGGAGGAAACTAAAAGCAATACATTAGTATTGTTTTTTGTTTTCCTCTATTTTCTCAACAACCAGTCGAGGATTAGGACTATGTTGGGGAATAATATACAGTTCGGGAGTGTTCGTGGGGAGGATCGGCTGTACACTCCGGTGAAGGCAAGAAAGAATCAAAACCAAAACCAAAAGCAACAGCAGCAAAAACAAGCGACAAAAAATGATGAAAAAGAAAATAAATCACCAAAGATTGATGCTTTGAAACCTTCTGAGCAATCTGTGGTCTCTATTAGTAATATTGATAGGTTCTTGAAATCCAGCACGCCTTCGGTCCCAGCTCAGTATTTCTCAAAGGTAGATTTTTTAATTATCTTTTTAGTTATCTGTTTATATTTAATTACTCTGAAATGTGGTAAAGTGCGGGAATGTAGTATATTAGCTGCAATTTTATCGGCAGCCGAATCATTTTTTTGTTGGGTATGTAGACATAAAATTATTATGCTCAATCAAGCGTCATACAAGAATTTGGTTCTGTTGAACTGTTTTTTTCTCTATATATAGCTGTCAAATTAGACAATAGCATAATGTGATATTAGATATCAGTAAATTACATTTTTGGTTATATGAAATCGTTAACATTAATTGATTATCTCTGCTCCATAAGGATAATGCTATATTTTGTCTTCATTGTGTTGTATTTTTCATGTTATGCGGATGTAAAGTTTAATAAATTGTGATCAGTTAAGATTGATACAACATTTCACCCTTCTTCATATGTATACTAAAAAAATAAGAGACAGGATGAATTTAATTTTTATTGTTTTCATCTGTTCCTCTTTGTCTGTGCACGTGTACATTAGCTGCTAAATGCAGGGTTACTAATTTACTATCTTTCCATTGGTGGGTTTTGAATTGAATTGCGTTTTTTGTACGGATGTAGACAACAATGAGGGGTTGTAGGACTTGTGATATTGAGTTTCAGCCTTACTTCACACTGGGTGATCTGTGGGATTCTTTTAAGGAATGGAGTGTGTATGGGGCAGGAGTTCCTTTGGTACTTGATGGGAGAGATTTGGTTGTTCAATATTATGTTCCGTATTTATCAGGGATCCAATTGTACAGTGAATCTACTCAGTCAACTCCTGAGTCAAGGTACATCTCTTTTTCTTTCTTTCTTTCTGTCTTTTTTTTTTTTTTTACAGATTTCATCTATTTGCATGTGTTTCGTTTGAATCTCATTTGTGACTACTTTGATTGGACTTCTTTTTGATCCTTTCTGTGATCATAATATGTTTGGTCATTATTCTTTATAATATTGGTGTTTGAAATTCCATTATGGCATGCTATGACTGCATGTTGGACCTTTACGTTTCATGAGCTGTGGATTTAATTCTGTAACAATATGGTCTCATACTTTGTCATGTTTTTCTTTTCATTTTATACATTTGTGATTGCTTGTTTTTGGCTCAGTCCAGTGGTTGCATGATTCATCACTATTTTCTCTTTCTCCTCAAATAACTGTTTATCTCTAGTATTTTGCATTTTCACTTATCTTCTCAAGTGAAGAGTTGTGCTGCTTCTTGAAATATGTTTCTTGTAATGCTTTGGTAGCTCATCAGATGGCTATTTCTCTCTTACATAAATATCAATAATTCTGTTCACAGTACACCATTCAGTTCCTAGGCCTCTGTGATTCTGTCTGGTTTTAATAGCACTTGAAACAGTGAAGTGTAGAATACTGCTTAAGATATCAACCAAATTATTTCTGAATCTGTATGTGCTAATCCTTCATTTTGCACTGTCATTTTCCTTTCTTTTTTTAAAGGGATGGGAGGCATGTGTGAGGGTATTCAGAATTCAGTAATTTTGTGTGCTGAATAGATTTATTTGTATATAATTCTGCTTTGAAAATAAAATTATTGCTTATGTCTTAAACATGTTTATTGCATGGTTTGGAGGAACCTTCATTTGAAGTAGTCATCTTTAAGGGAGTGTAGCCATCTGAGTTATACCATATATGGTTGAATAGTTGTGTTGGTTCATTTTTTCATTTAAACATGTCTTAAATTCACCGGTTACTCAAGGACGTTATTTTTAGTGCAACCAGTCTCTGATTTAGAGATTTCAGCTTATGCAGCTGTGGTCAGAAACAAATTCATAATCTCATAATGTTGCTTCTCATGGTCTTGCTATTTTCTGTTTGAAATGGAATGGTTGATAATGTAGATCTCTGTGTCTGCCTGAAGGGTGAAGGGTGAGAAACACTATTTAATCATGGTATCATATTGAAGAATCTCCAAGGGAACTTTTCTTTTCTTTTTTTTGATAAAGTGATTCTATTGGTTGTGACTCTGGGAAGTTCCAAGTTTTGGAAGGTATTACTCTGCACAGCAATGAACATTTTGTGAGTTGCAAACTAATTTAGGAATTGACAAGTTATACAACTATTACTTTTTGAGTACCTCTGTTGAGAATTTGGAGAGTTAGCATATCAAGATAGGTAGATGAGAGTGACATCACATGGATGGATAGTAGACAATTTCCATTGTCTTTTTATATGGTTTGTTGAAAATTGGGTAAATGGTTAATGCACCTTTGGTTTGGAACTGACAAATTTAAGAAATTAGATGTGGTGAAACAGTGGTTTGGTTAGTGCTTCACTGAAGATATATTTGATGGTGAAAACTTTTAAGTTTCATGATTAAATTAGTTATTGTGATAATGATGTGAATAACAACTTTAGTGCTACAATGGCTACTTTGAAGAGTAATGCTACACTTTCAAAGTATGTATCACAAATCTTCAAGACAGTGTCATTGGCACCTTATTGGACATGTCATATTATTTATTGCATTATCGAATCATCCGTGTAAAAATCTTGGATGAGATACAAAATTTATCAAGTATAATACTACTCCTTAGAATACTGAAGTTGAAATTTTGAGGGGCAAGAATCTGTAAAGAACTAGGAGAAGAAAAATGTCCATAGCTAACAACTCTACAAATTGAAAGTTATTTAACCCTGACTTACTAAAATTGGAATCATAGAGAAATTATTTTCATTTCCATCTCTGTGAATATTACTGTCTTGGTCTTTGATGTGGTACAGAGTGTGGTACTGATTTCTTTTGAGCAAATATCTTATTCTTGTTATCAAGAAGCTATCATGTGCCGGTCCTGGCTTTACATACTTCACTCCTGTTGATGCTGTAGATGTCATAGTCCTATATCAACTTGTTTTCTTTTGCAATTATGCTAGGGGCAAAATTTATCTCTCTGTTGGAGAATCGTTTTATCTTAATTTAGCTAGTCTGTTATTATCTGTATAGCACTCATAACCTTTGAATAAGGATATCCTGATGCCTGAATGGTTGATTAAGTATCTCCAGCTGTGATATTTTATCTAAAACCTTCTTAAAGTATTCTAGGTCCAAGTGATGCTTTGTACTACAGGTTTACCCCTTATATATGCTATAGCTTATTAGCTTATGACCAAATTTGATTCTATCATATGGCTAGGCCAGCTGCAGAGGACAGTGATGGTGACTACTACAGGGACTCAAGTAGTGATGGAAGCAGTGATTATGAAGTTGAGAAAGGCACAAAGTTTTCAAGGGTGTGTCAGGGCCGCTATCATCTAACAAGTGATGTCCCTTCTAGAATAGGCTGCTTGTCTATTAGTGATGAAAACAGTGCAATACAGGAAGGGTCATTTTATAGTGATGATAATGAAACTGGGAGCTCCCGAGGTTGCCTGCTGTTTGAATATCTTGAGCAGGATACTCCTTATAGCCGTGAACCATTAGCTGACAAGGCAAGTTTTATCCATTCACTTTCATTTGACAATTTTTGTTTTGACTTCTTTTTTAGTTACCTTATTTTTTCATCATATTTTTCCCACAGATATCAGATCTTTCACACAGATATCCTGGACTGAAAACATTAAGAAGTTGTGATTTGCTGCCTGTCAGTTGGATATCCGTGGCATGGTAGGATTAATGTGATCGATACGATTCTTTGCTTTGGTTGACAAGGCACAGATTTATTCTTTGTTGGAATTTTTGTAGGTATCCTATATACAGAATACCTACAGGGCCAACTTTGAAAGATTTGGATGCTTGCTTTTTGACGTACCATTCCCTTTCCACGCCTAAGAGAGGTAGTGTGCCATTGAGAAATTTTTTATGATGGATGAGGACATTATTTTTTGTTTTTGGCAAAGCTTAACTTTGAACCTCTATTTCTTTTCGACAAACATGACCTTGGATTGCCGCATAAATGAACATTGACTTCACACCTGAACCCCCTCTCTCCCCAATGTATAATAATAAAAAGAAAATAAATAAACAAAAGAGAAAAGAACCTCAACTGGTAGCCTTGGCCACAGTTTACAAAGTTGAGACCAAGTAGCAGCTCACAATGAAAGATTTAACAATGTAATCACTTAAGTGCTTTTCTGAAAGGAAAACATACAATTTTAGTTATGATTTATGTACCTTGGACAGGATCATTTTCAGTTACGGTGTAGTAGGATAAGACTGATTCAAAATTCAATAATGATTTCTATGGTGCTAATTGCTCCAGAATATGTAGTATGATGTACATTGTTTCATGTTTCATGTCAATCTGCAATGCAGGAGAAATGGTTCTCATAATTGAGACTTGGATTTATGCATAATTAATAACTTGTAACAATCTCTATTTTCATAAATAGTTTTAGTTTTACTTTCAGTAATTACAAAAATCTTAGACCTTCTGATGGACCTAGCCCTATATATTTCTGAAACTCCAGCATATGGTCGAGGGCTTTTGTATCACTTATGTGTTTTATTATTTTTTCTCTTTTTGCTTTACATTTATCATTTTCCGGCTATTTATTTCTTGGAAGGATATCCTATACTTCATATCAGTATTTTGTATCTTCTTTCATCAAAGAAAAGAATATAACATGAAATATTAATTAGACATACCATTCTGGGAAGTGAGATGCTACTCACTATCCCAGCATAGAAGATGATTTTGAGTTTGCTAGGCAATGATGGATTCTTTATTGCACCCACCCTCCAATATGATCTCTTTTTGGTTATGAAAATAGTTAAAATACATGATGATGTATAAGATAATTTACTACTCCCTATGTGCAGGCAGTGGAAGTACCCAAACCCCTGTTGTGGTCTATCCCAGTGAGAATGATGATGTCCCAAAACTTTCCTTACCCGTTTTTGGAATGGCTTCCTATAAATTCAAAGGATCGGTATGGACGCATAACGGGGTAAGTGAGCACCAAGTGGCAAACTCTCTCATGCGGGCTGCCGAAAATTGGCTAAGACTGCTTAATGTCAATCACCCAGATTTCCAGTTCTTTGCTTCACATGGGATGTACAGTAGGTGAAATCACAAGATTAGCTCTTGGAAGTACATTCATGTGTACAATGCAAAAAGTAAAGCTAAAAATGTCCATGCTTAATAAGTGGTCCAACTGAGATTAAGTGCCTTCTAAGTTTTGGTGATTACAGTGGTTTACTGTTTGCAGAGTTTATCTGGTTTCAGTTTCCTGTTACTAGTGGGAGAAAGTTGAAAAAAAAAAAGGCAAATCATCACTAGTTTAGGGATGATGAAGAGAATGCGGAAGAAAAAATGATACAAAGATTTGAAGGTTCTTAGTATCAGAGGAAAGTGAAGATGCCCTACAGAAGTGGGATGGGTAGTCACGAACAAACTTGACTGTGAATGACAATTGAGTCAGAGCAAATTGACTAAGATCCTTTGTGTTTTGAACTATCAGTTTTATATGTTAGTATCATGATTAGAGGTGAAAAAAAAGGAAATAGGTATATCTTCAGGTTCTTTTTGGATTTTGGCTTTGATGTATAACATGGCTGTATTTGGATTACCCCTTTTGATGCACTAAATTCTAATGTTGTTTAATTATAGCAAGTGTTAGCCCCCAAAAAGAAAAAAAAAAAGAAAAAGAAAAAAGAAACGTTTGTTTATTTGACTGTATTTCTCAAGCATGTTAGCACTTATTTGAGTGCGGTTACTTATGTTTGAGTTGCATTGGGTGATGAAACAAGATATTCAATGTTATAGATGGTGCAAGATAATATTCCTTTGTGTTAATTGGTAGCAAGGCTGTTGCGTCCAGCAATGTGCTCGATTTGAGGTTGTCTCAAGAACAGGCCGCTTCAAGCTGAAAATGCTTGAAATTGAGAACCATATCTAGGTACTATTGAGAACCGGTAATCAAGAAAGGGATAATATTAGGCATCGCAGCATCTTTCCCTTGGAAAAGAAAAGTGTGTTTTTGAAATTGGTTCATGGAGTACAAAAGATGGAAAGATCATTGGTGTGGTTTAAAAAGTGTTTGATAGTATTATTTTTTTTAATGAGATTTATATATTTTTACATTTATATTTAATATTTTGAGTTTTTATTTTGCATTAATGGTAGTTGTGGTTTAAATATTATTTTGCATTAATGATAGTTTTTATTTATTTTTGTTAATTTATAATAGGATCTATATAGAGATATAGATTTATGGATCCATACATCTCAAGTCAAAAAGACTCGTATAGAAAGAAAGAGTCATAATTGATTGATATATTTTTCGAAACAAAGCAAAAAAAAAAAAAAAATGAAAGATAAAACATAAATTATAGATCAATTAAATTTTTTGAAGGTTTATTTAAGAATAAGATAAAAGGAATTTCATATAAATATTATGCAATAAGATTTGATTCTGTTTGGGTATTTTGACCTAAGTCCAGTCTAAAGGCCCAAGTTTATTATACAGGTCTAAGTTCTCCTGTCAACCCTTCATTACGACGGCGTTCCTCAACCTTCATTAATAGTGATAAGAAATCATGAAATCTACCCTAAATCAATCATCCGAGACCGAGTTCAGAGAGTCTTCTTTGACGTATGCTGTTAACACATGTTCGGAAAAAATATTTTTAGGTATTTATCGAGACCCTGTCTCGGGATACTTATATTCACACCTATTATATGTAGAATCGAAGTCTCGAGATCACTCAGGGTATTCATTCCTCACTAACTGAATATGGAATCGGAGTCTTGGAAGCATGCATAAGGACCACAGCATCTACGACACTAGTATATGACATCATCAAAGATCTGATATGTTTCAATTGGGCAATATGACATGGAGTCTCGGGGGATCAAGCATCCGACCCTATGGTCTTCCAGAATATTCCCAAATACACGTAGTACAGTACGACCTCCATAGTTGTCATACCTCACGATTCTCACGATAACTTTTTAGAGCATGCCACTCAGAGAATGACATGTGTCAGTAGGTTACAAATTTTATGATTATTTCATGACAGAATCCGGGAACAACAGAGAGGTACGTAACATTTTACAGAGAATATTCACATATCAAAAAGGTTGATTGTGAGGATAGAAATTTTTAATTAACTTTTGATATATAAAGAAAAAAGATAGACATAAAAAAAGGGATCTGAGTTTTTTTTTTCCTTTTGCTCTCATCACCCTCACACAAAAGCAAAATCTTTCTGACTTAAGCATCGAAGGGTTTTCATCGGGAAATCGGCTTTACCCCTGAGTTTTCTATTGTTTTTTAGAGAGAAAGACTAACTCCTAAGGAAGAAGACAGCCTAGTGCTGAAGGTTGAAGATAGACAACTTTTTGCATTAACATTTGACGCTGTCTGTGAGAATACTGAACAAAAAGCTAACAATTAACCAGCTCTATGGAAGATTACCAACACCAGAGGGTACTCAACTAGGAAACATTTAACGGAACAAAGACAACTAGATGGAGAGTCCATGGATACTACTGCTGTAGTATAAGAAGCTCATAACACCTTGCATGAGATTCCAGAGCATGAAAGCTCTAGATCTCATGTTGGGGAAGTCATTGCTCACAGATCGTATAATGCGAGAGAAGCTGATGAAACGACCCATTTTTTACAGCTATTGCAAGATAGCGAACAACAGCATGCAGAGAAGGATCAACAAATCCAAACGTTGATTAAGGAAATGACTTAAATAAAAAAAATGGTGCAAACAAGTATGGCAGGTACAAAAGTGCCTAGTGAAACTGTGAAAAGCAGCATTCTCTGGTCAAAAGCTGTGATAAAGAATAATGAAGAGATAAGGTAAAGAACCCCAATTAAAAAATACACAGCTGTAGAAAAAGGAAAGAATAAGGCCATTGAAGGGCCTTATCCGAAGAAGATGGGAGGAAAAAGGGAGAATATACCCTCTTGTATTCGTGAGAGGTGTTGTCATGAGTTTACAAGGGCGTCTTAGAATCCAGAAACATCCCATAAAAAATTCAAAGAAAATAGTTTGCTACTTGGTGATATGAGAATTATTTTGGAGCAGAGGCAAAGGAGGGAACGAAAAGCTCTCAGACACTAATATTCGTGTCAAGAGGAAAACTGGAGAATTGTCACTAAAGAAAAAAATGTAGAAGCATTAGTGAAGAAGCTTATGGATGAGATGAACAGTGAGAGGATGCACCCTCAAGGAGAGTTAGCTAAATCTATTCAGCAAACCGGGTTATACTCAAAGTCGTCCTTCACACCCAAGTTACTGGGTCAAACTTTGCCTCAGAAGTTTAAGATGTCCCAGATTATCCCATTTTCTGGAAAGATAGATCCGTTATTACGCATAGATTTTTTCTATGAAATGATGTTTGTCCAGGGTTTGAAGGAAAACGAGATGTGTCGCTTATTCCCATTGACCCTAGAAGGACAAACGAGAAAGTGGTTTATAAGTTTAACTCTAGGAAGCATCCGAGACTTTGAACAATTGTATGATATTTTCACCGCGAAGTTTAAAGGGGCAGTTTTCAGTACTAAAACTCCGAGTTCTTTGTTGTTACTTAAATAAGGAAATGGTGAAAGTCTCAGGAGTTTTGCCAGGAGATACCATGAGGAAGTACTCGATCTGGGAGCTTTCTGTCACCTTTTGGCGTTAAAAGGGCTAAAAATGGGACTAAAGATAGATAGGGTTTGGTACTCTATATGCAAGTCCTCGATGAATACGAGGCAGCTCGGAAGAAATTACTTGATTAGATTGAAGTTGAGAATCAAGTAATGTTGAAAATGAAGGAGGAAAAATCGGCAAGAGCTCCCTTGAGAGACAACAGTCGATTTAAGAAGCCTGAGAATTAAAAAAGGAAGAATGACAAGAGGAAGTTTTCTAAGGTGAATCGAGGGAAAGACAGAGGCCTCGAATATTATCAAAACGATAGACGCAGGGAGGAACCTCATACTAGGAAAAGAAGGTCGCCTTAGAGAGATGATCTCAGGCGAATAGCTCAGGTAGAAGAAAAAAGAAAATTAACTCCTTTGAATGTCTCTTTGTCTCAGATTTTAGAGGAAGTAAAGAGGAGGGGAACCCTACTGTTAGATCCCCGTCCGATCCAAGTCAAGCCAATCGATGAAGCAAAAAATAAGTTCTACGAGTTCCATCAAGATGTGGGACATTTAACTGATGATTGCTATGATTTGCAGAATCAAATTGAAATTTTGATCAGGAATAATTACCTAACTGAATTTATAACTCAGAACGATGAATGAGCCCGTAGCACGAGACAGACCCAAAGACATAATTATGCAATGATAATTACAAGAGGATCCACGTTGGCAGGAAATTCGAATAATTCTCGAAAGAACTATTCTCGATATTCTCTTTCGAGTACAAATACTGAACCACATATGATGAATGTGCGAGCAGAGAAGAGACCAAAGGTGACTCTAAAGATGTCCTTAGTGCCAATAATGTTCAGAGATGAAGATGAATGTGGAGTCCACTATCCACATGATGATTCTTTGGTGGTTATATTAATGGTGGGAACTTCACAGATTGAAAGAATATTGGTTGATACAGGAAGTTTCACTGATATTATTTTCAAAAACTTTAGATTCTTTGGGGATTGAAAATCTCAGATTGAGACCCGTTGAGACCGTTTTGTATGGGCTCGGGGAGTCATGTGTATATCCCCTAGGAACAGTTTAGTTGCCAATAACAATAGGGGACAAACCATATCAGAAGACTACTATGATAGAATTCCAAGTCATGGATCTTAAGATGCCGTATTCTATGATCTTGGGAAGACCATTTCTCTGGTCTATGAAGTAGTAGAAAGTGTCCACTACCTAAAGTTAAAGTTTAGAGCGGGTGATGGAATCGGGATAGTGAGAGGGAATCAAAGGGAGGCCCGATCCTACTTTGCTACTATTTCAAGGAGTTTTTACTACGTTCATAAATGACCATTGGAAGAAACTTTTATCGGGAATACAAAGAATGGTCAGCAGGAAGATCCACGAAAAGATATGGATAGAAAGATGGCTCAATCTTAAGAGTTATCATCTGTCGAGCCAATAGAGGAGATGAAATCAGTTATGGTGGATGACAAACGACCCGAGAGAATTATAAAGATCGGGTCAAGACTGATCCCAGAGCACAAAGTTTCATTGATCGGAGTGTTAAGTCAAAACACTGATGTTTTTATTTGGTCACACGATGACATGCCTGGAATCAGTACTTAAGTTTTTACTCATCGATTAATGGTGAATCCAACATTCAAGCCGGTAGCTCAGAAGAGGCAAACATTCAACACTGAGAGGAGGGAGGCTATCAAAACAAAAGTGGACAAACTTTTGAAGGCAAGTTTTATCAGAGAAATCCAATTTCCAGAGGGGATTGCAAATGTGATGATGGTGAGAAAGGCCAACGGGAAGTGGAGAATGTGTGTGGACTTCACTGATTTGAATAAAGTTTGTCCTAAAGATAGTTTTTCCCTGTCCAAGATTGATCAATTAGTGGATGCCACAATGGGGCATGAGCTTCTTAGTTTTATGAATGACTTTTCAGGGTATAACCAGATCCGAATGTATGAATCTGATCAGGATAAGACCACCTTCGTGACTGACCAAGGGTTGTATTGTTACACAGTCATACCCTTTGGGTTAAAGAATGTCAGGGTAATATTCCAGAGATTGATTGATAAGGTTTTTAAACCTTTGATTGGGACAACTATGGAAGTTTATGTTAACGACATGATCATAAAATCTGTCAAGACCACGGACCATGCTAAATATTTGGAGGAAACCTTCTCATATTTAAGAAGGTATGACTGAAGTTAAATCCCGAGAAATATTCGTTTGGAGTTGAAGATGAAAAATTTCTCGGGTACATGGTCAGTGAGCGAGGCATTGAGGCAAATCCACAAAAGGTTCAGGCAATTCTAGATCTAAAGCCCCTGACTACAATTAAAGAGTTACAGAGTTGGACGGGGAGGTTGACAGCCCTAAGCCAATTTATCTTGAAGGCTATCAATAAATGCTTCCCTTTCTTTTAGATAATGAGAAAGGGACAGAAACTGGAGTAGAATAAAAGATGTAATGAAAGCTTTCGAGAGCTCAAAGAATATTTAGCTCATGTTCTATATTTGGTAAGCCCCGAAAAAGAAGATATTTTACAGTTATATCTAACAATCAGCGAGCACTAGGTAAGCTTGGTACTTGTAAAAGAAGACGAAGGAAAAGTGCAGAGACCAGTTTATTACATTAGTAAATACTTGTTGGATGTCAAGACCAGATACTCCAGCAGAAAAACTTGCTCTCTCACTTGTTATTGCAGTCAGAAAACTACGCCTTTATTTTTAGGCACATCACGTAGTGGTGATGACAGATCAACCCTTAAAACAAATTCTTCATAAACCAGATTTGTTAGGAAGGTTAGTAAAATGGTCTGTCAAGCTTAATGAATATGACGCATACTACAAACCTCGAAAAGTTATTAAAAGACAGGCCCTGACGAATTTTGTTGCTGAATAAACGATCTTAGAATAACTAATAATACTACAGATCTTGGATATCAATCACATCTGAGACGAGAACAGCGTGTCTGACTCTGTGATCTCGGAGGATGTCTGGCAGCTATATATTGACGGGGCATCAAATGTTCAAGGAGGTGGAGCTGGAGTAATTTTAAAGAGACCAGACGGAGAAGAAGTCATGTACTCCTTACAGTTTGATTTTCAGGTGATAAAAAATGAGGTAGAATATGAGGCATTAATTGCTATAATCAGATTAGCTCAAAATTTTGGAGCTCTCAATCTAAATATAAATAGTGACTCACAGTTAATTGTCAATCAAATTAATGGACAATTTCAGGCCCGGGAGGATAATATGCAAATGTATCTGATTCAAGTTAGAAAGTTGATGGCAACATTTCAGAAGGTCACAGTAAAACAGCTCTCTTGGATAGAAAATTTTAGAGTTGATTCCTTGGCAAAATTGGTCTCAGTGTTGAAGGGAAAAACTCAGGCCTCAATTTCAATTAAAGTTCTCCCACAGAAAAGTATAAAATTGAAGGAAGATTTTGTTGCTAACATACAAGAGGTTCCCGAGGCCGAAGTGGATGAAAAAGCTAAAATCTTACATTCAGTGTGGGGAGCTGCCAACTAACAAGAGCGAGACCAGAAAAATAAAAAACAGATCAGCCAGGTACGATGTTATTGACAATATACTTTATAAACATGGATTTAGTTTGCCATATTTGAAATGTCTAAGACTAGATGAGGCTGATAAAATCCTAAAAGAAGTTCATTATGGGGTATGTAGGAGTCATGGAGGGGCTCGTTCTTTAATGTATAAGATTATTCGACAAGGATATTACTGGCCCACAATCTCGCAGGATGCTTCCAGAGTGGTTAAGTCTTGCCATCAGTGTCAAATTCATGAAGATATTCTGAGACAACCCCCAGAAGAACTCACCTGTCTCTCAAGTTCTTGGTCCTTTTTTTAATGGGGTTTGGATTTGATCGGACCGCTTTCAATCGCCCGAGCCAACACTAAATATGCCATTGTGACAATAGACTATTTCACAAAGTGGGTGAAAGCAGAACCACTTTCTGATATAACAGAGAAAAATATTATAGCCTTCATCAAGCAGAATATCATTTATTACTTCAGAGTCCCACAAATACTGGTGGTTGACAATGGGAAGCAGTTGGATAATGCTAAGTTCAGGAAATTCTGTTCGAATTTTTGTATTGACTTAAGGTTTGCTATTCCGACACACCCATAGGCCAATAGACAGGTGGAAGCTACCAATAAAATAGTCAAGAAAGCACTCAAAAAGAAGCTCGGAAAACATAAGGGAGCTTAGATTGATAAGTTGCCCGAGGTGCTTTGGGCTTACAGTGTAACATCCCGTACCTCACCCCGAGGATATAATTTTCATTTTATACATCTTTCGTCCATATATCTGTATTCATTTCGTGTTTCATGGGATTGTGGGTGTGATCCTAGGCTCGTATGGGGCCTATTAATGTGAGGATTTGAATTTTTGGCAGGTTCGATCGACCAAATGAAGGATTCGTTCGACCGAATCATTGGGAACTTTCTAGAAATTTGTGGCTTCGGGTTCGTTCGAACGAATAGAGGATTCGTTCGACCGAATAATGGTTCGTTCGATCGGCGATTTGCGAACTCTCTGAGTACTATTCACACCAAGGAATTCGGTCGACCAAAATATTATTCGTTCGACCGAAGGGGTGCTTCGATCGATCGAACCTTTGATTCGTTCGATCGAATCGACGCGAAATAACAAAAATGCTCTCTTCTAGAAGCTTCTCTCTTAAGGGAACTTAAGGACAAAATGATAATTTCGTCCTTTTTCTATGAAAAGGGGTCAGGGGGCCGAATTTGGTGGTTTTCTCTCCTTCTTCTCCTCCTTTTCTCCTCCTTCGTTCTCCCTCTGCTCCACTCACACGCCTATTTTATTTTTCTTCGTTTCTTCAGTTTCTCTTCGCCATCATGCTGCATTCGATCTCCTGAACGCGTTGGTAGCTTCGATTTGGCGCAAGGAGAGCAGAAATCAATAAAGAAAAGTTAGGGTTCCAAGAGGCAAATTGGGGCTTTTCGTGTTAGAGGTGAAATCGGAGTAAACCGACCACACCACGAGGTTCGTAGCTCCATTCCTAACTCGTCTATATGTTCAATTTGTAATTTTAAGTAATTTGGTTCGTATGGGTTTTCGTATGGACTTTTGTCGATTTAGCCTTCATATTTTAGATTTAAGGCAAAATGTAGGTCGTAGGAAACTCGTGGAGGTCGTAAGAAGTTAGACTTATGATTTCAGAGAATTTTGGATAACTGTGAACAGTAACTCCGATTACTATTCTGACGAGGAAGTGGGCCCCATTGGTCAGAATCACAATAATAAATTGATATGAGTCTGTTTAGGTATAATATGGGTCCGTGGCGATAATAATTGGGTAATTCGAGGTTTAACGAGAGTTTAGACAAAATCCGGAAAATATTTCAACGTGGGGGATTCGGGATTAGCATGCATTACACGAATTTAGATTTCTATCCGCATATTAGAATATGTATTGATAATGTTTTATACGTGTGAATAGGCGACGGTTCAAGATCGCGGTATTCGCGTAGCTCACCGAGGAACGAGGGGAACTAGGCAGTGTATACCCTCTCTAAGTAGTGAGTGGACATATTTCTTTTAACTGTTTATGTTTCTTGTATCTTTTAAACCTATTTTAAATTTATTTTC
>JAVXUL010088783.1:0-23304 GCA_035590515.1 Trichilia minutiflora | reverse complement strand
ACACTTGGCAAACAATCATTGTGCCATATGTCATCTAAGTATTCATTTAAATAAAAGAATATTTATTTAATATTTAATAAATAAATAATTTATTTATGAATAAATGAATACTTAATAACTTAATAAATAAATAAACAATTTTATTTATTAATTGATATATCAAAATATATCATTTTAAGTTTTCAACACTACTATAATATTTTTCGAACCGACAGGTGCTAGCGCGCCCTTATTGGAAAACTTTATTCTTTACAATAAATAATAAAATTATTAACCGATCAATATATCGTAGTAATATTATTTTTGTCAATATGATATATCATTAACTAGCTTAATGATATATATTTCATCCATCAACAACTTCTGGATAATGTGTGTGACCTCGTGGGTTCACCATAAACTAGACATGAGCGTATACGAATACATTCGTATCTCTTTAGTATAACTCTTTATATCTGAAGTCCCCAATTATCATGAGTGACCCCTAGTAAGATATCATGATCCCTAAAACACAGAGAATAATGATTAAGGTAAACCCATATAGTCATACTTATATATAGTACGGTCCCTCTACTGTCGACTCCCGATCGAGTACGGGTCATAGCATCATCAACCTCTAACTCAATCAAAGGATCAGAACCTCAATCATAAACGGGATCTATGTGTCCAAAAACTCTTTTTTGAAACACATGTACTCTTTCCATATTCAATTCCCGTAAATGACAGTTCTGCCTAGGATCTTAACCTTTAGTATCTGAGCCAGCATATTCCATCTTGACCATCACCCGCTCTCTACAATAAAAACACATTGCCAGTAAACTTCTTTCATCAGATGTGGCTAGTCCAGTGTAATATATATAAGTGAACGATGTGCCTCACTACAGATTACAGTCATGATGTCTCAGGTCAAAGGACTAATGGTACATTAGTGTGACTATACGATGAATCATTGACTGTGGATAATCACCCATGTGATTCTATCGCGATCGTTCATGTTCAGTATCACGTTCACCAACGTCATACCCATGTTCATACTCTTGTGATATGAGACTCGTGACCCAACTATTAGCATCCAATACTAATCTGTGGCAGCAATAAAATATATCGGTCATACAATTTCACTGTCCCTCGTGATACTACCTCAATTGAGAATAAGTTTTAGAATGTATTTAAATCAAAGATTTTGTACTCATATCTATAAGTCCTTATGGATAGAATCTCGACACATAATATAATCTAAGACTTATCTTGCATCAAATAAAATAAATAAATAAATTAGTAACTGAACATAATACAAGATAGAATAATGCCATTTAATTAATCATAAATAATTTATAATTAATTATAAAAGGTATACATATAAAAAAAATATAACCCTAAACCATATAACACGATTGATTCTAGGGCATATCTCTAACAATATGTCTAATTGTCCCAAATTGATAATGTCACATAATCCTAGTTAAATGCTTTTAGATAACCTTGAAAGAAATATGTTGGTGCATTCTTCTAAATTTAACCCTACTGTATTTCATGAATTACTTGCTATTATTTTGATTAGACATGATTTACCATTTCAATTTATTGAGTATGATGGTATTACACACATTTTTTAGTATTTGCAAGAACAAGTTCCACTTATTTATAGGAATACTACAAAATCAGGTGTGGTGAAGATGCATTATAGTGAAAAAGTGAACATCAAATGTATTTTACAAGAAATTCTTGATAGAATATGTTTAACTTCTGATTTATGGACATCCATAGTCACATATGGTTATTTTAGTCTACTTGCATATTTTATTGATTAAGAGTGATCTTTACAGAAAAAAAAATGTTGAACTTTTGTCATATGTCACCACCACATAGTAGAGTTTGTTTAGCTAAGAAGATATTATCATTGCTTTGCGATTGGAATATTGAGAAAATAATATTTTCATTAACCTTAGATAATGTTTCAAGTAATGATATTTGTGTTCATATGTTGAAAAGTCAATTGCAACTGAGGGAAGCATTAGTGTGTGATGTTTTTTTTTTCATATTTGTTGTTGTGCTCATATTCTTAATTTAGTAGTACAAGACGGATTAACGGAAATTCAAGACCAAGTGAAGAAAATTTGTGAAAGTGTGAAATATATCAAAGGTCACAAGTAAAAAAACAAAAATTCTTAGAGTGTGCTAAACAAGTGTCTTTAGATACTAAGAAAGGATTGCGGCAAGATGTGCCAATAAGATAGAATTTTACTTATCTTATGTTTGAAAGTGTTATTTACTACAAAAGAGCATTCTGTCACTTACAATTAAGTGACTCGAACTATAAACATTGTCCTTGTGAAGATGAGTGGGAGAAAGTGGAGAAAATTAAGAAATTCTTGTCTATTTTTATGAGATTACTTGTATTTTTTCTGACACAAGTTACCCTACTGCAAATTTATATTTTCCCAAGGTGTTTGCTGCTTATCTGACTTTGAAATAATTGATTGAAAGTGAGGATAATTATATGAAGGATATGACAGAGAAGATAATGACTAAATATTTGAAGTTTGGGTTGAATTTTGCACTATATTGGCAATTGCACTAATTCTTGATCCACGATACAAATTATCTTTTGTTGAGTTCGCATACAAGAAGGTTTATGGTCAAAATTCAGCAAAATTGAACCGTGTTCGAGGTAAATTATTTTCTTTATTCAATGAATATATAGTTAATTCTGCTGGATCATTTTCTACTACCATATCAACTCATATTGTTAATTCAACCGTGCCATGTGATGATCTTTCATTCAATAAGACCATAGATATATTAAAGGTAAAATTGACAATTATTTATTATTTTTAAATTATTTAATATTTATTTATTAATTACACATAATTTTTATTTACTTACCTTGTAGGAGTTTAATGATTTTGAGAGCATGAATTATAATGCTTGTTTTCAAAAGAACTAATTGGAACTTTATTTAGATGAACCACTGGTAGATAGAAATGTCGACCTCGATATTTTAAACTTTTGAAAAGGCAATCAATTTCGTTATCCTAACTTGACAATGATGGCTCGTGATATATTAAGCATTCTTATTTCCACAGTTACATTTGAATCGGTATTTAGTGTTGGTGGACGGGTGCTTGATCAATATCGTAGTGCACTTAAACAAAAAATAGTAGATGCATTGGTTTGCACAAGAGATTGGTTATTCGGAGAAAATGATAATTAACTGATTTATATAATAAATTTATTTTTTTCATAAAATTTGAATGGTTTATAATATTGTTATTATTGATATTTTAGTGAGTGCAAGTATTAAGCTGGATGACCTTATTGAAAATATAATAAATTTAAACATCAGCAATACTCTATTTATAGATAGTCGAAATCATTTGAGTAGTCCTTCATGATAGGTTTGATTAATTATTAAAACTGTTGGTGGTGATTTGAGGCCTGTACAGTATATTTCCTGCTAAGTCAACAGTATGACTCCTACCTATTTAATGACAGCTGCCCTATGGCTCCTTGGGAACTGTCAATCTAGCTTGTAAAATCACTATATCCCCTATAAAATCATCATCTCTTCCCCCCTAAAACCAAAAAAAGAGAGAAAAAATGAAGAAGAAGAAGAAGAAGAAGAAGAAGAAGAAGAAGAAGAAGAAGAAGAGAGAGAAAAACCAAGGAAAGGAAGAAGAAGAAGAAGAAGAAGAAGAAGAAAAAGAAAGAGAAAAGAGGGAAGAAGGGGGGTATGTAAGCAGCTTAGGAGTCACCCAAGTCCAGTCATAAATACCAAACGCCGCTCCTTTACCATGAGCTACTCCTTGTTTGATATAAGAAATTCGCTGGAGATTTTTGTTGTTTGGTGTACGAAAGTCGTCGGACGTTTTTTTGCATCAACAAAAACTTTGTGTTTAACTTTATTTTTTTCTTCTTCTATATACATGTGTTTACTTTATAATTATTTTACAGATATGTCAATGCAATAAATGTTGATATTGGATTGCAATGAAGAATTAAGGTTGTCATTTTCTTTTTGGATAGTAATTGTCAAAGTAATGAATTATCTTATTTACTTTTCTAAAGTTTGGTTTGTCACGTCTTACATATGTGAATTGGTGTAGTTGATGTTGAATTTTATTATATCTTTGTAAATATTGTTTCTTGTTTGATTCTTGAGAAACTGGAGAAGGAAATAGTATTGTTAGATTATGGATTGGGTTCAAATTTAATTGAATATAGATTATTAAATTGAGTATGGATTATTAGATTATGGATTGGTTTCAAAGTAAATGGATTGTTTATAGCTCAATTGAATGTAGTTTTTTTTTTTTTTAATTTTTGCTATAAGAAAAATTATTATTATAATATATTTTATATATTTTAATTTAATGTTAAACGAATCAAATTCGTGTTGAATCGTATATAAATCAATCAATCGTATTTAATCGTGTGTAAACATTAATCGTGTAGTAATCATGTAATAATACGAATACAAAATATTTAATAATCGTGTTTAGTCATATTGTGTCATGTTATTCGCTTGATAAACGAATCATATTCGATATTTGAATTTTAACACAAATAATCAACGAATCGTATCTGTATTCGTCTAAAATTTTTTTGTACATATATACACATAATATGAATATGATTCATTAACACGAATTGACACCTCTAATCAAAAACTATGTATTTACCCTTATTGCTAGAAATGAAGACTTTAAGGGTGAGCTTGGAAGGTAGTTAAGATGGGACAATGACTATTAATTTTATAGTAAGACTAACCTTGATAGATCAAATAAAGGAGAAATAGATGTAAGATCTTAAATTAATCAAGGCTTGTCAAGGGATTATGAGTGGTAACCCAAAGGATTACTACATTACTTAAGACAGAATCTTGACATTAAAAGGTAGAATATGTATACCTAAAAGATAATGAGTTGAAGAGGGCAATCTAATCTTAAAAGAAGCCTATTGTTCAGCTTTTGCTATATATCTTAGTAACACAAAAGTGTATCGAACCACAAAAGTCATGGGTACGACATTGTATTTCAGCTCAGTATTCCATCCTCAAACTGATGATCAGTTTAAGAGAACTATCTAGACACTAGAAGATATACTGAGGGCTTGTGTAATGAATTTTCAAGGAAATTAAGACACGCATCTACCATTAGTCGAATTTGTCTACAACAACAATTATTAAGGCAGTATAGGTATGGCTTCATATGAGGCTTTATATCAAAAGAAATGCAAATCGTCTTTATGTTAGGATGAAGTAAACGAGAGACGATTGAGTAGTGTTGAGTTGATAGAAGTAACTATAGAAAAGATCAATATCATTTGAGATAGATTGAAGGCAGCTTAAGATCAACAGAAGTTATACTCAGAGAAACGACGACAAAAATTAGAATTTAAAATTTAAGACATAATATTTTTAAAAGTATCACCATGGAAAGGAGTAATTTTCTTCAGGAATCGAAAGAAATTCTATCCTTGATATATTACTCCTTTTAGAATTATAAAAAGAATAAGGCTGGTGGCGTATTGATTAGAGTTTCCTTTCGAAATGGATAGAATCCATAATGTATTTCATATCTCGATGCTTAAGAAATATGTTTCGATCTAGCACACATCATAAGAACTCCACCAATTAAGATACGAGATGATCTGAATTATGAAATACAATCAGTTATAATATTAGACCTACAGTAGCGAGCTTTATAAAGTAAAGTCATCTCGATGATAAAAGTTTTGTGTCAGAGTGTTACAGTGGAAGAGATGACATAAGAACCTGAGGTTCAGATTTGATGCCAATACCCATACATTTTTTAATACTAAGGTATATGAATTTTGAGAATAAAATTTTTTAGGGGGATAGAATTATGAGCCCTGTACTTAAAATCTGGGGGTATAATGATTAATTTATATGATGTTTTTGTGCATGCATGGGCATAATTGATAGATTGTCATCACATCATTGAGGTTTAATAATTATTTTGGATATTTGATTTGGTTAAGATTGAATTTTAAACTTGTAAACTCGGGAACTTGAATGAAATTAAAAGTAAGTTAAATTTCAAGTGAATTTGACTGATATTTTAAAAACAAGAGTGTTTAAGGCAAAGGTATCAATACATATCCGTGACTGAGGAAAGTATCGATACATAGGGGCTGAGTATAAATTCCTTTTCATATATGAGTGCAATACATCATGGCAGAGGTGAAGTTTTACATACGAGAGTATCAATACTTTTAGAAAAAGTATCGATACTCGTGAGTTAAGACTGAATATATCAATACTTTTTTACGAAAATACATAAAACTACAGGAGAGACGGAGACGGAGTTTAACGTAAAGAAGTATCAATACTTTTGAGCAAAGTATCGATACTTGTAAATCAGGACTGAACAGAATGATACATTAAAAGAAAGTATCGATACTTATAGTCAAAGTATTAATAGTCTCAGTCTTAGTATCAATACTTATTTATGAAAAGTGTGATACACCTAGAGCAAAGGTGAATTGAAACGTGCTTAAGTGTTGATACTTACAAGAAAAGTATTGATATCTTAAGTCCTAAAACAGATTGTATAGATACTTATAGGGAAAGTATCGATACTTTCTATAGATTTGCATGCTCTGATAGTATTTCGACGATAGAAAATAAAATCTCTACTCGATAAAAAGCCCATTTTACCTATTTCTAAAATTTTCTTCCTTCAATCTAGCAAGAACACGTTGGTAATTTCACAAAGCATTATAAAAAGAGGATTCGAAATAGAAATCATTCATTCTCACCATTTTTGTCCTCCTTCTCAAACTGTTCCATCTCTCTCTCTCTTTTCTCTCTTTACAATCCAACCAAACCACCTTCATTTTTTCATGGATTCTATCGATTAATCTTCCTTTCTCTACTCAAAATAAAATCCTAGTAACATTTTTGATTCAGATCCAACTTATAATTTTGAGATTGAGCAAGATTTAAGCTATCAAGGTTAGTTGGAGTTTCAATTGTTCGGGTTTTTCATAACCGATAAGAAACTTAGTTTTCTAAGTTGATTTTAAGTTCTCGGTAAATTCTTAAACTTTGATTTAAGTTCAAATCTTAGAATTTGATATGTCTCAATGGCTAAGATTTATTATTGATAATTAGATTAATGAATTAGAAATCGATTGAGATAAATATAGATCTAAAGGGTTAGATTTCTTTAAGAAATAGCTTCATAAAGTATAAAGTCTCAATAGATTCAATGTCGACTAAGAAAAGCAAAAAACGAGCACTATCATTTCATATGTAGATTGTATTTATCATATTAAATATAGGGATAACGGAAATATATGTCAATATTCATATTTTAGGCGATGACACTCGTACAAGAGATGTCTAAGAAAAATCAAGGATTAAGGACTGAAGATTGATTAGAAAGTGTTTACCTACCCTATATTATAAGTAAAAACTTTATTTATAGATTTTAAATTCTTATAAGTAATTTTTGAATTATTTTATTATATTTTTTAATATCATTTGATAAATATTTATGTTTATATTTTATAAATAAATGGTTTATGATAAATTTTATGTAATATTTGAGGTCTTGTAAATAAAATAATAATTTTATAATTAATTATATATATAAAATATTATATGATATTATAATTTAACGATGATTATATATATTTTGATTTGATTTGATTCGAGGCCTGCTTTACTTACGTGTAATCACTTAGAAAATTGTTCTAAGTGATAACAATTTGATTAAATACTTTTGTGCATCCGTTTCTTCAAACTAAATAGATTATTTTCAAATTCTACAGTATTGAACCAAAGTGATCATATGTATTATTTTATTACGGGGGAGTTTGACTCGGCATTTTTTTGTGCATTGTAAATTTTATTTATTTTCTCCTTGAACCTTTGTTTAATCTTTTATCTCAGCATGTTGACCAATTTATAAATGGAAGGTAAACATTTTGGGATACTTGTTCTATCTGGAGGTAGACCTGTTAATTAGAGAACTATACTACTATGGAAATGATGGCATGCTTCCTTCGCAGAATCTGCGGTTCTGGTATATAAATTTAATTTGATTCTTTGAGGATAAGTTCTATTCAATTTCTTCTTTTTTTTTTTTTTTTTTTTTGTGTGTGTATGTATGCGCGCGTGCTCTTTCATGTAATTTATTCGTATTTTTAATAAAAGTTTTCCCAGTTTGTTATGATATTTAAGAAAAGGCTTACATGTCTGCAGCATTGGTTTAGACTTTGTTAACATCTCTACTTTACTTGCCCTTGGACTCTGTTTAATCATGCATTATTCAGTCGGTAAATAATAGGATAGTGAAATGAATCGGGTCGGTTGAGTTCGGTTCGATTCAATTTATTATGGGTCCACCTTAAATAAATTAAATTGAGATGAGTTAATTTATTTATTATAAAAATTAATATTTTATTGATCTAAATTCAATTCATAAACTAACGAATCTACATAAGATGACTTGCGAACTAATTTTAAAAATTTTAAATTAAAAAATATATATAAAATATATTAATTATTAATAAATATTAAGAATGCAATTTAGATAAACGTATCATATTCGTGTCGTATTAATGAATTTATAATATTTTTTTGTACTCATCCGAATATGATCCATTTATTAATCGTGTTAAGAATCCTCAATCTGAATACGATTCATTTATTAATCGTGTCATCTATTTAATAATTGTGTCATCCATTTATTAATTGTGTCATTTATTTTTTAAATAAATGATATGACACAATATGATTGGATCATTAATTCGATCCAATCTATTCAATTTATTTAATTAATCAATATAAAATTTAATCTATTTAACTAATTATTTATTTAATATAAAATAAATATCAAATATAAATAAATAAAATTATTATATTAAATAATTATTTATTTAACTAATCGTGTTTTAAACTAATAAACGAATTCAAAAAGTCAAATCTAAATCGACATGATTATTAATCGTGTGACACGAATACAATCTATTTATTATTCGTATCAAAATTTTTAAATTCGAATCCATTTAATTATATCGAATTCATATTAAATAATCGTGTTATGATCTAAATTATTACCTTTATTAAAAACTAATCTTTTTTTGTAAGTTACTTTTTCAACTGAGAATTGTGGATGATATCCTCTTATATTTTCGAATAGCACACGGTTTCTGTATTCCCTTCCCACATACTATAACAATATTCTTCTGCATTTCTATCACATGCTTCTTGCTAAACCATTAAAAAAAAAACTGAAATTTCCCTCAACTTCAACCAAAACTTCGGCTTTGGCTGCTTTTGTGATGTAACTGTTAGAAATCGTTGAACCCGTCGTGAGACTGGTGGTTGCATGCAGGGACGTTCAAAATCCAATACAGAAGATGGAACTAAGAATTATTATGAATTCTCTAAGTTTCTCTCTCTAGAAACTTAAACCTTCCATCATACTTCCTCCATGCATTCTTATGCATGTTACTACAAAAATCAATTGCTAAATATCCTGCTTTGACTTATCTATTTATACTGGACGAATTAATGCAATTATTCAATGAATAATTACAATTCTTCCTAATGGTACCTTTTCATCATTAGTCATATCCTTTCATCAAGGAGTATAACCCTGCATGTGGCCATTCATTTTGATCACATGGTTCCAACAGTAACAGGTTACGAATCTTCACTATCGATTGATTTAATACAAATACAAACTCATTAAATACCTTCTTCACATGATGGTCTTTGAGCTTCGATCTACCCATGAATTGATATCATTGGTAAATACATACCGTATTATGAAGATTGTTCCATAACTATGTTTAGGTTCGTATTTTCCAAATTTTTCACAAAATGCTGAGAGTATTTTTTTCCTCGCTTAATTTCACTTAGATTAGATTGTAGCCGTCGATCATAAAAAAATTATAAAGTAATACATGGGATGGAGGACTAAGTGCTTCTCAATTGTATTTGTCATTTTCATTTTTGGGGAGAAACGTTTTCATTGGTTTCACTTATCGTTAGTGGCTAGAGGTTCATTCACACACATTAAATGGCTTTGTGAATTCGCTAACAATATCTTGCACCTGTACCTTTAATGGAGTGTAAAATCTGGACCGTCTCAAGCTATTTTTAGCCCAACAACGAATGCCATATGTTCTGCCATTAAAATATATCAGTGGGCGAGGCCCAACCTAATCCCATGGACATGTACTTTTCATTTCTGATTATTGGGCCTAGTGCCGTCGTAAATGAGTCTAGATATGACAAGTCCATCAAAATATATCAGTGGGCGAGGCCCAACCTTATGAATACGAGGACCGAAGCAATTTCTAAGGTTCCATTGTGTAAAGAAGTTGGCGATTGGCGCATTCGTAATGATTTCCTTAACAGTGCATGGGATAAAGCCGACATTGGATTTTGTTTTACATGAAGCATTCTAATAATAGGATAACTAATGATTCTTCATACCCATTAATCAAAGGCTGATGCTTGGCTGTTTGCACTTTACTTTAATACATGTGCTAATTCGAGTCATTAATTAATTGAGGTTAAATCAATCCCATGTTAGAATTTATATATGTAAATAAAGAAACTTTGGGGCCCATTGGGCTAATGGAAAATTGTTGGTGAAGGACCTACTTCTCGAATTAAGTCCGTAGAGATGGTTACATTTACATAATAATTAATAATAGAGGAAAATTTAAAATCAATCCCTAAAATAAATAAATAAAAATAAAAATAAAAAGGCTGCCAAAAAGCATACAAATGGAAAACAAGGGGTCAGACAGAACAGGAGCCCCCACCACACCTACACCACACTCTCTTTTTCTTGAATTGTCACTGTCATGGCTTTTGTTTTTAACATTCCAAATTCTCTCTCACACACGAAAGAATCTTCAGTAATTGAAAAAAGTTAAAAAAGTAAAAAAACCTAATGAAAACGGAACGGTAAAAGAAAGTGTTGCCCGTGTTTTAATTACGGGAAAGAGTCATGCATTAGGGTTTTGTTTAGAAATGTTAATCACTTTAACTATTTAAATAAATGAGGGTGCGTTTTGTTGAGATTTGCTTGTTATCGTAGTAGTAGAATCATTTATTTTAATTATTTTAATGCTCTGATATCATTAATTAGGTCATAATAAAAAACTAAAAGAGGTCATTTGGTTGGTTATGGTTCCCCGCCAGCTGACATGATTGATGAGTTCAACGTGAGTGAGCTGACCCGAGCCGTCAGATTCAACTTCGTTTTTGGGGGGGTTGGTGTGGGGGTTGAAGATTTTGATGAACCCTCCTTCGCATTCACATGTCTCTGCAATTGTTGTTAGAGATTTTCTGTGAATGGCTTCATGCGGTGGTTTCTTTTTTATTAACTATTAATCAATTTTTGTATGTGTATATATATATATATATACACAAGCAGTATCACCTTATATCTGTTGTATAATCTAATCATATACCATTTCTCAAAAACTTTTTAATTAATTAAAGTTTTTTGTTTTGGACTTTTCTTCTCTTCAAGTTTCTAGGTTTAACCTCTCCCCTAATCTCTCCTATTTATCTAACTCTACGTTCAATTCCAATCATGGGTAAATTTTATCCCAGTTCATTTTTTCCTTTTTTATCTTTCAATAATAAACAAACAAACAACAATAAGAAAACCAAAATCAAAGTGAATCATTAAAACACGAGCGGAGAACAGTACACTGATTGCATTGAAAACTAGAGTCAGGAAGTAAATCCAACAACATGGAAACAAATCAAGGGTTAGTGTTAAGAGTCAGATGCAATGCAGCAATAGGGAACAGAGCTACCTACATTAGTAAAAATTACAGCAACCCATTAATGTGTACACTCACTGGCACTACTAACAATTTGAATAAGTATTTGTATATACATCTATCTAATATATAATGAAAATTGAGAATTGGAAATGGAGCGGTTCCCATGGGATCAAATGGATGGTACGTAGGCAGCTAGCAAATTGCATCTGTGCCGACAGTTTCAAACTTTTCTATATGTTTTCTAATGATAAGTCTGTGGTGAAGAGTTCGTATTTCCCTCCTAATCCCTCATCTCTCTCTATGCTTCCAAATTTTGAAGCAATAACCACTTCTTCTCTTCTATTATCTTATGATCTCGGCTTATATATATTTGAATTGCTGAGCACGATGTCTCTTCCTCTTGTTTTTGCTTAGTACTATGAGCCCGTACCATATTAATTTGTATATATGAAGTCAACTTCCATTTGTATATTTATTAGTGTGTGTGTATATATATTTATATTCTTGTTAAAATTCTTAACGAATGTATGCATGTATATTGTAAAGATACGTTCAACTATGTATTTTTTTATGTCATTCAGATCTAAATAAGGATTTTTCTTTATATAGGGATATACGTATATGTTTTTTTTTAATGTTTTTAACTTTAAAAAAAAAAAAAAAAGAGAGAATACTTGGGAGGGTTTAATAAATTATATTTTTGTCTTTGAATAATTTTTTCCTCTATATTTATTTATTCAAAATTCAAATGAAATATAAACTAATTACTTTTTCTTAGATGATGGTATTGCTTCAAATTTTGGTAGGGTCAATTAGAAAATATGTTTGTGTGTGTGTGTAGGGGATGGGGTTGTTTAAAACGACTGAATTAAAGAGCCTTGTAAAGGGAGAGTAGAGAAGTTAGCTTAGCCAGTCCAGCATTAGCTATTAGATGAGCAGCACACATGTATATGTTGTCCCGTGTTCCCAAACAACATATGTTCTCGTTACCCTCTTACGTCATTTTTTTGGGACATCCCACACACTACCTAGAACCTCTACCCTTCTGTGCCATTCATTTTTGCCATTTTCTCTACCAAGTACTATTACTTTCGCTCCAATCACACTCGGAAAATACAGAGAAAGGAATAAAATAAAAAATAAAAAACTGAAACAGCTAGCTTAGAGTCAGACAACCCTAATTACAGTATACTTACGCACAATAGAAAATAAATAAATAAATTGAAAACCCGGGTTAATTAATGAGAGAATTCCACAAAATGAAAAAGCATAAGAAAAGCTCTCGAGTAAGACATGTCTTTTTTGCAGGCCAACAATTGATGGCCACACTCTCTTCCACCTCTTATCTTCTATTCTGAGCTAAAATTAAAATTTTTCAAAAATATAATTTTTTTATAAACTATATTTACACAAAAGGGTTATTATCGGTTGTGTTTAGGAGTGGATCTGCTAACTAAACCAACTGCGCATGTAGATCTTCTTCATCAAGGTTAACAAGATTAAGAGAGAAGACTGAAAAAACATCTATAATTTTTACATGGAATTTGAGGAACACGAAGAGCAGGAAGAAGAAATGGGTGCCACGCTTCCGTCGGATTACGACTCAATGACCAACTCACTTCGTCCGAAGATGGGACCCACCACCACGGCAGGAGACGGTGCTTCAACGGTGAGAAAAACGGGGATCCCTATCAGATATCGAGAGTGTCTGAAGAATCATGCTGTTAACCTTGGCGGACACGCGGTCGATGGATGCGGTGAGTTCATGGCAGCTGGAGAGGAAGGAACGCTCGATGCTTTACAGTGTGCCGCGTGTAACTGCCATAGAAATTTCCACCGAAAAGAAACGGACGGCGGAGATGGCGGCACTACAATATATCATCAACACCCCCACCATCAGCAATTTCCGCCTTACTATCGGGCACCTCCAGCGCCAGCGGGGTACTTGCACTTAATGCAGCCAAGGCCCTTAGCGTTACCTTCATCGTCAGGTGGTGGTGGTGGTGGTTACAGTAGAGAGGATGAAGATGTATCCAATCCGAGCAGCAGTGGTGGTGGAAGTGCTGGAACGAAGAAAAGGTTTAGAACCAAGTTTACGCCTGAGCAAAAGGAGAAGATGCTAGGGTTTGCTGAGCGTCTGGGTTGGCGGATTCAAAAGCACGACGAGGCATCTGTGGAGCAGTTCTGTTCTGAAACTGGTATTAAAAGGCATGTGCTGAAGGTTTGGATGCACAATAACAAGAACACTCTTGGTAAGAAACCCTAATTTCAAAAAAAGTAGAATGAAACTGAGAAGGAAGAAAGACAACGTCATCTATACAAGGAGAAAGAAATGGGAATGAAGGAAAAATTACAATGTCAATTTAGAAGAGATATATAATTAGGTTTCTTACTCTTTTTTTTCCCTAATCTATTTGAATTTGGGTTTTCGTTTAATTTGTTATTGATTAGTTTCCTTTTGTTGTCGTCAGTGGTGAGTGTAGGATGATGATAACCTGATGTTCCTTAGTACAATATTGCTGCTGATAGGCCATTGCTCAAAACTAGTTCTTCAGAGTTCTAACCGTAGTTTCTTGTCTTTTGAACCTAATTTCAGTATGTAAGACCACTTCAAATGTTGTTTCTGCACATTTTGCAACAAATGGAGATCAAAACAACTGCAAAATTAAAATTTTTTTTTCTTAACAGGTTATTACAAGATGAAATTAAGTTAGTTAAACTGGAGTTTTAAAATTTGGTAACATCTGAAGATGATCTCAGTTAATTTAGATGGAGATCTAGAGAGTTCCAATTCTAATAAGAAGAATCAAACGTGTTTATCATGCAAAACTTTTATATTTTTGTGTTTATTCACATCTGTCATCGTCTCCTTCTTTCTCTCCGTCTCACCGCTCTAGCTATTATACATATAAGAAAAATCTTTGTTTCTCTCTCTCCTATTAATTTCTTTCAACTTCCGTTTTGTAGTCTAGAAACTTCGCGCTGAATAAAGCTCAAAGCCACCGAAAAGATTTAGGACAATTGTTGAGGAAAGATATACTGATGAGTGAGATCAGCTGTGGATCATCATTTATGGGACTCCATAATGAATTATTATATTCAAACAGACTGTTTTCGTGTTTGTTCTTTTTAATTTCATCACATTGATTCCTCGAACTATATTAATTGTTCTCTCTATCTTTCTGAGTCACTACAATTTACAGCCTTTGATTAATTGCCCATTTATCTCTTTCTTTATCTTATGCCTCTGGTCATCGTTCATCTTCTACATCTAGTCTTTTTCTTTTTTCTTTTTCTTTTTTTTTTTAAATGTTAAAATTTCTTTTTTTGGGTTCCTGTGAAAACAAATAAACGCAGCCGTTTCTGACAGTTTTGTTGTAGTCTAGCCAATAATGCAATTTTCTAATTGTCATTACATGGTGATGGATTATGGACAGGTTATATAAAACACTTTTAAAAACTCTATTATAAATTTCAATTAAAAAAATGTTGTATTATATGTCAGCTTCCATCTGACCATGGAAAACCTTCCACTTTCCTTTTCATTGATATTTATTGCATAATGACAATCAACTAAGAATTAATGGTAGGGTTGCATCTTCATTTAAAATAAATTAAAAAATGAAATACTTAAGGAATTCAAAGAAATATATTTTATTTTCTAATTAAGATATTTATACTCAATTTTTTGTCTAAGGCAAACAATACCTACAATAAAGATGGAAATAGAAAAGAAAAGAAAAGAAAATTTTGAATGTGGGGAAAAATCTCAACATGTTGATGTTGGGGAAAGTAGTATGGAATAATAGATGAGTCTATCATATTTAAACTGTCGGAAAAATGATCTCTAGTTTGGTCTCTTGTCGCTGTTTTTGTTCTGTTCCTATTTGAAGACATGTGGGCTCTCTCTCGATTCAGAGGAGAAAACGATACCAAGATTCAAAATTGGAACTGATATTACAGCTATTTAAGTTGCTAATCAACCGATTGAAGCCTTCATTTCACTCTGCTTTTATCTTCATTTAATCAAATGTTAATTACATATATATAGTTCATAAACTTAATGACATTTTCTCAATGGTTTTTGTTTGTTTTGGGATATGGAGAATCATTTTCTGTGATTTTTCGTGTAGGGTATGATTACTAGTTATAATGACATTAGTGAAAAAACAAGGCACAAGAGAAGAGAAGACTTGACAATTGTAGTAGGGTAGTAGTAGTTGGGGAAAGTGAAAAACCCCATGTTAGAGAAGCAATTACTATTTTTAGGACAAAGTTTTGAAGAATGCATCACAACCTGTTCTTTCTTTATTTTGCTTTGACAAATTAAGATGGTGTATGCATCAATTCTCTTTTCTTCTTCCATCCATCCATGGACGAAGAAGAAGTAAATATAATTAAATATGAGATAATTGTTGAAGGTGAGAAAGATATTTTCTTCTTTTTTTTTCAAGTGAAGTAAATTGAAAATTGGTATTCATGGTTATGGCCTTTGGAAATAGGAACGGTTGGTTGGTTTAAACTTAATAACTTAAAGCATGTGGCACATGCTATGATATGAATGAATTCTGAATGTCATTCTGACAATTTTTTGGTGTGATGGTCCCCCTCATTTTGGTCTGCAAGTTGGGATGTCGACAGGCAAAGGGTCGCCTTACAAAGCTTCTGCAGTTTAGGGCCAGGGAGCCAGGCAAGGGCCGATCTTGGACCCTACTTGAGAGATCGCTTTCTTGGTACACTTTTCTGGGCCCAATCCAAGATTTGCTTAATAAAGTTCAGATGCAGTTGTATGGGGTTGGCCTTAGAACTTATATGATGTCTTGATAGAAAGCAATCCACGTTTATATGGGGACAATGTTAGGTTAAAAAGAAAAGGCTAGTTTGTTCGGCCTGGGCAGTGGCTAGCACGATCTAACCAGCCAACTCGGCTAATTTTGAAAATATTTTTTTAAGGAAAATTAGAATATCATCTCACTTATCTAATAACTTAATAAAACTTTATCGCACATATTTTTTAATTTTAATTGGACCTAAACTATTTTGCCAATTCATACTAAAAATAATTAATATTTTATTATAATTTTGCAATCTACTGGTATTACATTAAAAATTTAAAATCAACACTATGAAAGCATTGTCCTGTAGTCTCCGCCAAGAATAGCTAGTGTTGAATCTTCGCCAAGCTAATATTAAATGCGTAAATTGGAACGCCTCCATAAGAATACTAATTTGCTGCCAAGAGGTGGAAGATTACTCGCAAAAAGAAACTGCTTGGCAATAAGCACAAAAAAATGCAAAGATGAACAGAGGGAAATGGGTGCTAGGCACCTAGATTAATCACAAAAGGAAACAGAAACTGTAAAAGCAAATCCCAAGGAAATCAAAAATATAATCGACGGTATAATCTCTGAGTTCCAACAAATGGAATACACACCATTACTCAAACAAATGCAACAATATATATTCTATCGCAGGTAGTCAATATTTTTACACAGTATGTCCTATCTACAATAATAATAATAGTTGGTAACACGACACCCTCTCCATAAAGTGTATGGGCTTGAGCACATCATTAGGTAGGAGGCCGGATTGCTTCCAGAAGATTTTTCACAGCACTATCATAATTTACAAAGCCCATGAACCAAAATTCATGGTTGTCAACAGAAATGACCTGGATATATTTCTCACCCGGTTTCACTTTGCTTGTTGAGGGATTGACTGCCTTCAGCTGATTCAGTGGAATCACCACCTATGCAAGGGAGAAAGATTATGTAACAATGTCAATGACATTTTATGTAAAATTCAGGAAGAAGCATAAAATAAAAAATAAAACAAAACTAGGGATGTATATTCAGATCCAAGAACGTGTAGGGAGTATGCAACAAGAAATAAGTCAGCAATCTTTAAAAGCTTTCTCAAAACCAACTGGCATAGGTTGCAAATGCATAAAAATCTAAAGTCCGCATTGATCTGAGAGTCCATATGCTTTCCAATAAAGTACAGTTAATAAACATATGATGAAAACATGATTGAACCATGGAAAACAACAGTACCACACATTAAGAGATCTTGTCTCAATCATTATGAAGCAGGGTATCACTTGATTGACCAAACCTGGGAGACAAGAGTGGAAAAATGCTCTCATAGAATCATATTATTATGAATAGACTACAAATGAATCATAAGATGACATTTTGAATTGTGATACTTTAAACAATTAGAATTTGGCCTATCAATAAACACATAGTAATAGATATTGAGATCAATGAAAATATATCCAACCGCTTAGTAACATTATAATATAACTTGCTTTCACAGTCCTCTCATTGTAAGATTTGAACCAAAGATATATACTATTCAGCACTCCCACCATCATCAACACTAAATCAAAGCCATGGGCACAAGATACTATCATTTACAAGGTCTATCAATTTAATCACTTCTCCACATAGCCAAATACACAAGGATTAAATACAGTTAAAGGTCATTACAACTTCATTGGTGAAAAATCTTATAGAAACCAGAGAAGCATATGATTAGCAACTGATGAAGATGAATAAAACATGACTCTGTGCACCAAAAGAAGTATAAGTGAATGTAATAGCTTTGGAGCAATATGACAAAGCAGCAAGCAGCATACTGTTCACAGTTGAGTACTTCTTTTATCAACACAGGTTCACACAACTGACAGAAAACTTCTTGGCATGGATACTATGATTAGGCATGAACAGGACATAGCTTTGTAAAAACAAAGTCATAATAACAAGTAAGATAAAAAAATTTGAAAAGGAAAAGGACACCAATTACTGAACACAATAGAGGGAGGAAAAAGCAAACATAAAAAATATAAGAAAAAAACAATAATGTTCTTAACATTTAGGTTTCAGTATATAAGAAAAAGCAAACATTTAGGTTTCAGAACATAAAAAACATATAGAAAAACAATAATGGTTATTTTAAAGTCTGATTTTTAGCATGACTTAGCAATCAGAGTTTGAGCCATAACTCAAATACTAAATCAAAACCCAAATACCATGTCATCAGCTAGAAGTGCAAATATGGTTTAAACTTAAAATTATAATAGCCCTAGAGACTGGAAGTCTATATGATGTGATTTTACCTAGCATGGGAAACACTTGTTAACATCTACTTCTGCACCAGAAACATAAAATTAACCAAATTGCCAAAGAATGCATAGAAGGCTCCTGACACAGGAAACATAAGTACAATAGTATCTAATGCTAACAGGCAGGTAATAACAAGCATACCTTATAATAGCTCCATTGAGTCTGCTCACCAACTTTGTAAGACAAAGGGTTGTCACTACAAAATGCAAGCTTTGCGGTTGAAAAATATATAACTCCCATTACTGGACCAGCAGAAGTGGAAAGGTAGCAAGCATAAGTCTTCAGAAGTTTCTCCTCAGGAGCAGTTTCAAAACTTTGCTGAAAGATCTTCTCGTATCCACCTTCTGCAAGAACTTTTGCTCCCTGAGCAATTCTTCCCACAGCAGCATCGGCAAGACTAGGGCCCGTTTTCACTGAAAAATAAGACATTACGGTCGACCTTAAGGCCAGTATATTTGATTCAAGCACAATTAGATTGAACAAATATTCAAAGATGAAATTAGTCAACCATAATTTAGAAATTCACTATAATATTACAGCCATGCCCCTTAAATCTATATCTTAAACAGATAGTTTAATGGCAATTAAAACCAATACAGAAAACAGAAAAACCAAGAATAGCAACATAATCCTCTAAGAAGACAAATGTATTACTAGCAATTCAGTGTCACAAAAATGAAAGCTTTGCATGTTAAAGCTAACACAAAACACATGATTTGGGAGCATTCCCTCCGATTCGAGATAAGAGGAATAGCAACACTGGAAATGATGAGATGTAAAGAGATATACGCTCATAAAACTACAGATCTCTTATTCTAATAGACAGATAAAATGAGCTCCAATTACACTAAGAAATTTCTAACACTTAACAGAAAATCATCTAAAAGCTTATAGATATCGATAATTAGCAAAACAACATTTAAAATTCAATAATTAGAAATACTTACAGTGCTGCCACGTATTGCCAGTAAGATCCTCAGCCTTCTTCGAGGTATCTACAGCCTTCTTCCCCCAATTTGATAACACACCTTTCACTGTCTCAATCTTATCTAAGATTAAAAAAAAAATTAAAACAAATCCCAATTTCTAATTTCTAAACGAAAGGCGAAAAGCTTACTCTTGGAGGAGGATGGTTGAACAGGAGAGGGAGACACATAAGGATTGGACTCTGCTGGCATAGTGGTGGCGGCACCCTCGTTGATTGGAGCTGGAGCTGGAGCCGTAGCCAAGTTCGTCCAATTTTCTGGAGGTGGATCGACGTCGTTAGGGTCAATTTTTGGGTAAGGAGCGTAGTCCGATGAGTGTGGTTGCTGCTTCTCGGATTCCGATGAGTGTGATTGTTGCTTCTCGGAGACTGCAAGAGGTTTGCTTTGAATTTGATCGTCCTGTTGCGGATTCATCCTTCCTAGTCAGAAATTTCAAAGTATAAATTTTGTCGTTAGGATTGCATTAGGCCGGCATTTGTTTGTTGGGAAAATCGCCAGAAAAGATTTAAGTATCAGGCAATTGAAACAAAGGACCATTAATATAATTAAAAATATGTTTGTAAATTTAATTAAACATAATTTTTTTAGATAATTTTATTTTAAGATCATATAATCAAAATTAACTATTTTTTCACGTTTTCCCTTTTTTTTTTAATCAATCTCTTTTTCACTCTTTTCATTCTCGATTACGCTTTCATCTTCTGTATTAAATCATATAGTACACAATAAGTACTATGTGTATTTTATTTTTTTTCTTATTAGAATTGATTTGAAATAAAACGAACACATAATACATATTGTGTATTGTGTATTGATTAAAATATATAAACACTGAAAATATATATTTAAAAATATATTATCATTCTCAAAATTGATTATGATTAATTTTAAGAGAGATAATTCTATTTAAATATATGAACGTGGAAGATTATTTTTAATCAAAAATAGTTTATAAAAAATGAATCAATCACTTTGAAATTAGTTATGATCAATTTCAAGAGTAATAATTCTGATTTTGAGACACAGTATAGATATTTGTTCGAGAATAATAATTATCAAATTCGAATGTAAAATGAAATAATTTTCGAGAATTATCTTTTAAAATATTATCAAAAGTTTTGATTTTATTAAGAGTAAATTATATTTCAAAGATTGTGAGAAAATTTAAGTGTTATCTTTGAGAGAGTGTGGAGAGTAATTCAAGAATTATTTTTGATAAATTTTAAATTTAAGTATGAAAATGAGCTGATTTTTGAGAATTAAGTTTTAAACTTTTTTCGAGAGTTTAAATTCTTATCGAGAGTAAATGCAATAGCGTATAATTGAATTAGTTATAAGAGTTAGAAATGCACTATATTTGAAAGTAATATGCGACATTGTAATAAAAGTCTAAAGTAGAATAGACATGAATTTGAGAGTGGAATTTAATTATTAGAATTACTCTATTTTCAAGAGTCGTATGTTTATTATTTTTAAGAGTGGTATAAAATATAATATTAATAATTATTTTTTAGAGTAATAAAATAATTGTTTTTTAGAAGTGAACAAATTACAGGTATTGAGAATGATCAAGTTATATTGATTAATGTTATCTTTCTCATTGACCTTTATCATATTATATTATATATTATTAAAAAAAATTGATTTTATTTATTATTTTTAATTATTTTTATTGTTGGCTCTAACTCTGTATTAATTATCTCGTTTTGCAAACATTACAAATCGTCTTTCTCCCCAACTAACCTTCTCTCTTTTGATTGTGAGATACATGAAACAATTAGGAAAAACAAAATTAGGAAAAACAAAAACCAATAAAAAAATGATTTTAAAGTTGATAAACCGCTTTTGAGTGTTGAGGATAATGTGATTGATCGAAGGCAGTTAATGTGGATTCAATTAAGGAAGATTATATATTATTGATGTCAATTTCAAAGACGTGCAAGCAAGGTGATGTGCCTTTAACTCTTTAACACGAGTGTTATTCGAATGCAAGAATAAATATGATTGAAAAATCAAACAATCAAAAGAGAATATAAGATGAACTCTATATAATTTTTGGAATATGTGTGAAAATGAAAAAGAAAATTAAGGATGCCAAGAAAAGAAATTTAACATTGATAAGTATATGACATCATAATGAAAATTCAATCGTAGTCACCACGATCCTTTGGTACCAAGGGACGATAAAACACTTACAATTTACTTTCTTGAAAAAAGAGTAAATATTGAGAAAGAAAACTTGTTTAAGGCAAAGGAAAAATTCTTATTAATATTTTTCAGTACATTCATAAGGACATTTTGTATAGAGAGGGTTTATAAACATAAATGACTAAAATTACATATAAAGAAACTCTAACTATTCCTAATTAATATATGTTAAACAAGGAAACAAATTATTCAAAAATTAAAATAAAAACTGACAATAAGTGCATAATTGATGGCAATTAACCTTATTGAGTTTTCAATAAATCAATTCTCTTAATTGCCTTCTTTGTTGCATTAACATAAGATTCATTGAACCTAGCATAAAGCTTGGCCATTTCCATAAGTATTATGGGTTTCTTCTATCTCGTATAGAATTAGATGTCCAGTCTACTTTCAAATATTTTTGGATACAGACTTTATCAAACTTAGCTTAATTTCATGCAAAAATAACTTGTATTGCTCAAATGATACTCCTTATAATTGATCTTTCAAATCTAAAAATAAAACCTCGTTAATTTCAATATTATGTTTGAGGCTCAAGCAAGCAAGTTGGGCTTTTAGTTCTTTTGCCTTTACACATGTAAGAGGTTTCTAATGCACATCATCTTCCCCAGGTTAATTTTGATTTGACCTTAAATCAGGAGTTTTAAAGCCTTCTAAGTATGAAGAGAAGTCCTTTATGTTGAATATGAAGGTTCTATGATCTATTTCATACTTGAAATGTAAGTTTTGAAACCAAAAACCCTAAGTTGAAATTGAAGAAAACAAAGGTTTCCATAGTGAATTATCTTAGAGCTTTAGGTAGGCAACTTGCAAGGATTTTAATTTGATGAAAAACAAGCTCAAAACCTTGAACTTTACACCATCTTCCATCTCTTCTTCCCTTGGCCGAAATTTATGATGAGAGAAAAATGAAAATTAAACATTTTCTATGCCAAAATTAAATAAAAATGAAAATATTTTTATTTTTATTTTATTTTTTATTTATTTTATTTCATATTTATCTAATAAATATAATAAACAAATGGAGCCAATATGATATATTTATCCTCATGTTTGTAAGATGCAAGTATGCAACCATACACTTGGATCAATTGAATTAACACATAAAATCAAAATATTATCAAATAATATAATGACATGTGTCTTAATTGTAGTCATAAATAAAAATTAATTTTTATTTTATTATTTAATAC